>JAULCB010038522.1:0-11033 GCA_032358575.1 Dendronotus rufus | reverse complement strand
AACATAATATTAATGTTTAACGTATGTTTAGAGGCTTCAAGCTCAAAGCGTTTAATATTTGCAAAATATCAAGTAATGAAGGGTCATGAACAATTTTGTACGGAGAAAGATATTACATTTATATAACTGAAAAAGGTGGGTTTTTAATTACTGTCTACTAAACAAGTTATCATCTGATAAGTTAGCCATTGGCCCTCGGTATATTATATCAATGGGTAGGCCATTTCTTTTTACTCACCAAGAAATCGGCGTCTATGGCAGGAACGTTTGCGACAGTTTCAGCAAGGTTGAAGTTTTCTTCAATGCTTACTGACTGCAGCAAAGTGGTGAACAAGGGGTTGTTCAAGTTCCTGTTGATTGTGATGATGGCAGTGGCTGTGGTGCTTGCACCTCCTCCATCAACAGCTCTGACACGAACCTTAAAATCAAAAGCAGATTTGAACACAGATTATAATATATATACACAAGAAGTCAATTTGAAGTTTAGAATGCTACTGATTCATAATGATAATAATAATGAATGAATGGCATTTATGATATAAATCACTATAGCCTTATTGTAGATCATGTTTCATAACTCATCATTCACGACTGTGTGTATATTCTAATACTATGCAAATTGATGCATATATTCATATTCCTAGCATAAATCAAGCAGGAAGGAAAATGATGATACTAGAAAAAAAATGCAACCTCCCTGAAAGAGAAGAGTTTCTAACTACTGCTTTATATTGTATACAAGGTAAACTAGCCAGCTATCGGTACAAAACAGTTTATAATTAATTGTAATGCATTAAGGCTCTCTAGATCGAGAGAAATGGTGAACCATGGTATTCAACCTCTGTAGAGAGACGGAACTCCGGTAAGGTAAAGGTGAGGGAAGGCTGTCTGTACTCACGGTGTATGACAATGAGTCATCTAAGGTGAGGGCTCTAGCAACCACAATCAAGGGGCTATTGGGACTGCCCATCTTGAAGTAGATGCTGCCAAGTCCATCACCAATCACGGAATACGTCAGTCGGTTGTAAGGAAACTGAAATAAAAGTTTAACCAAAGATAATTACTCCGAGAGAAGTGAACAAGCTTGCCCAAGACAGACATCATTGACGTTCTTTGCTGTCAACCTTAGCCTTATGTGTTGATAAAAACACCCCAGAAGATTAAGCAAGTAAAACAAAACAACAAGGCATCAATTCCAATTTACTCATACATGATGCCTCCGCCAATACATCTTCAAATTTCTCGATAATTGAACATTGCAGGTAGAAGAAGAAATAACCGAAGACCTGAATTTTGATAACATTGTAAAAATTACCATATCTGAATCTTTGAATTATGATATTAATTACTTTGAGACGAATTAGGGAGCTCATTAACTACTGACTATACATTCTCTAAATAAATCCATTACCGCTTTCGCAGTGCCGGCACCCAGCTCCATGCCAAGTCTTCAATGAATGAGGTAGATGCCCCAATAACCACCTTTGACAAAACACAGAGCCGGGAAATACTATGGATCAGGAGCTACGGCAAGCAGGCGATCACAACCCACTGTGCCTGTCCTTGAATGGCACTATGAGCAATACACTGGACACATTACTCAGCTGCTAACCAAACAAATTTTTATTTCGCCTACTTTGTTTTGCCTCTCATTTAGAAGTAAAAATGAGAGAACCTACACTGCAGACTGGGAAATCAATTATAATATGATATAACATTATTCAAACTTATTTCATGTCATTTTAAACAAACATCTCACCTGTGTATCCAAATCTGTGGCTTCAACTTCTAGTACACTGGACTCAACTGCCAATGTTTGAGGAATGGAAGCTGCATAGGTAACAAGACCGAAGAAAGGAATTTCTTTGTTCCTTAACACATTCACGATGAGAACAGCACTGCCAGTCAGTTTTGGGCTTCCAAAATCTGATGCTGTGACAACCACCTTGAATTGAGTGAATGAAAATAGTCACGGTTAAATTGATGGAACTCGTGAGGATGATTATTATATGTCAGTTCAGATGATGAATGATCACATGTATAAATAAATGATGATGATTAAATGTATCTAATGCTAACTACAAAATATATTTCGAATGCTAACGATTAAATGTATAAAATGTTCATAACAAAGTGTATAAAATGCTAAAACCTATTGTGACAAGTCAGCAGTATCTATGATTAAAATGATCTAAATAATCCAAAGAAGGAATAATTGAATACCTCATAACGGGTTGCCAGAGTATCATCTGTGGAGAAAGCTCTTGCCAACAAAACTTCCCCAGTGTTTGGGTAAGCCAAGAAAAGGTTCCTTCCAGATGTAGGAAAAACAGAAGCTATTCCAAAAGAGATGTTACTGTTCAGGGAATTCTGGAAGTTAAGAGAGAAAAAAGATGATGGAGTCATAGTCATATTCAATATTATGGCAAGATCTCATCTACAGTAATGAGATGTATAGTAAGAGTAAGATGTATTCATTTTTTCTAAATATCTTCAGCATCTTAATTGAATTACAGAGGATAAGCTGATTTATGCGACACGCTTTTAGAAAATCTAATAAAGATAAAGAATGTTCAAGCCTGTTGTGAGGGAATTAGCAACCTACATTAACACAATAAAAGAATAAGAAAAATGTTCAGACAATATTTCATTAACTAACAAGATATAAAGCAATCCTTTAGATTGAGGGTGTGTGAAGTTATGATAAATAACAAACAAAAATTGTACATATTTCAAGAGTCCTGCTAGAAAATTATCAAAGCTTTTGAATTGGATCTTTGCTTTTTGGGCTCTAAGGTAAAGGCGACAGAGTGATTTTTTACTTTTTTTAAAACCCCATAAAAATGCTGGTCCCAGGGGTTTGTTACTGATAAATGGGAGATAATAATAAATATGGTATTGTGAAGCGCTTAGAGCATGGTGATGACCGTGGATAGGCGCTATATAAATGCTCTCATTTATTTATATAAGTCTGCTGAAGTCCAGTGAGGCAAAAGCAGTTATGTGTATAATAATACCTAAATTACATAGTAGCCTGATAGTATTATTATTTCCAACTCCAAACTAACTTACCGGTGGATCTCCATCCGTTGCAGTAGCCAGAGTGAGTACGGTACCAATGGCTGTCGTCTCCTCTCTTGTGATGTTTGTCTGACTCAAAGTCACAACTGGGGTATTATCATTGCGGTCCTGAAAAGGTTTGGGATAAATGATAATAATATATGTGTCTGTGTGTGAGTGTGTGTGTGTGTCTCTCTGTCTGTCTGTCTGTCTGTCTGTCTGTCTGTCTGTCTGTCTGTCTGTCTGTATGTATGTCTGTCTGTCTATCTCTCTCACTCTCTCCCCCTCTCTCTATACGAAGTATTGACCATAACATTATAGAATGTACTTTAATGGGAAGATCTGTACTTCATGCGTGGTAATCAATAGTACAGAAAAACAATGGAAAAGTTTTCATAGCTACAAATATAAATTCTTTACTCTTATTAATAAAATATCATAAATAGTGAGCCTTAATTTTGTTGAATAGGTAGGGGAAAGAAAGGTAACATTACATAGATATAGGTCGAATATCAGCACTCACAATAACATTGACTATGACTGCTGCAGAAGCCGAGGAAATAAAAGAGTTGAGTCCATCTGTTGTTGTCACAAAAAAGTTGTACTGAGTTTTGCTCTCAAAGTCCAACTGGCCTGTAGTAAAGACACCCCCGCTTTGATCCACAGTGAAAAAAGAGGCATCAGCCCCAGCGAGAACGTACTCAATTTGTGGAACGGAGTCTGCATCTGTAGCCTGAAGGTACAACACATTGAATGATCATTAAATGAACAACAATTACTGTACACACACACACAAATATCAAAGTTCTGTTACGTTATAAGAGGTTGATTTAAGACAAATCAGTTTTTTTTTTATCAACTTAATAAATATCTTGTTCCTTAGTGGAAAAAATCAAAATACAGTTTTGGTTCCATGCAGTATCAAATTCAAATGATGAACATTCAAACACAATTTACTGACTAATGAAAATGTCAGCATAAATCGTATAGTATACAAAATATCTTACCGTAACTCTAGCAACAAGCTCACTCGGATCATTCTCAGGAACTGTTGCTCTGTAGTTAGTCTGAGTAAAGATTGGAACATTATCCTGCACATCAATGACGGTGATAGAAACATTGGCAAAACTAGTAAGGGAAATAACGCCGAGATCTCTTGCAATAACTTCGATAGTGTAGAACTTGATGGCCTCATAGTCGAGTGGCTCCCTTGTTGTGATGACTCCAGATTGAGAATTGATAGCAAACCTGTAAATTTGATAATGAATAAACGAATAGGTATTATTACAACATTAAGGTATGTAAATGTTACATAATATTCTTTATTTGGGGTAGTACAAATTTATAAAAGTTTAGATGATACAGCAAAAATTACAAACAGCGAGGAGAAGAAGAAAGAGAAATTTATCATGACGACATTATAATCACATCAATGAAATTTAACATGAGGTTATGTGATCAATATCGAAATTTCAATTAAAACCTTAAAAATTATTTATTATAGCATTGAAAATGCAGTAAAGTTTATGTTCATTATTTAGATCACTTTTTATCTTGTTTCAGTTGGTCACTGATGGAAACACTTATGAATAGTTTTAAAGTAATAGAGAAAAGTGCTGATATGAAAAAAATAAAGGCTTCTAATATAATGAGCTATTGAGAAACTAAAAGTTTTAAAAGTAAAAGTTAATTCTTTTCTATAAATCTAGGCAAGGTGGGCGAAATGAGGAAAATATTCTGAGCACTGGATGTTTTGGGTTGCCCCTGTTATCAATAAAAGAACAGACACATAACCTTGATTTATTCTGCAGCTTCTTGCAGCTGTTTCATAGTTTGATTCAAGAAGATGTTAGTAAAACAGTATAGATCTATTAATACAGCATATCATGCGTAATAAAAGCAAAAAACTTGACTTAACATTGTAGATGATCAATCACTTTATCAGTCTACAAACTCCATTTTCACAAATTTAGAGTACTAGATGTTTGAATAAGTAAGCTCACGTTGCTAGTACAACATATATATGATATATAGGTACAGAAAAAAAGAAAATTTTAGTGGAAAATAAAGGAACAATAGAAAGATAGAAAATGTATATATGACAAAGCTAAATACCAATAGTGAAAGATAGAGTTGATAAACTCTTGCCCATTTTCATAGCAGGATGAGATGGTATCATCAAAAGAAAAATCCTGAGCGGGCTCTATTGTTAACTGATGTTCACAAAATTATTTTGATCCACGGAACATTTTACAATCCTTTGAAAAAAATAGACAGACACAAACAATTCAACAACGAATGCCATAACACAGAAAGGTATTATTAAAGGTGGAACCTCCTTGATATTATAGCCCATCTCTGATAGTGCTTGAACCACACTCTATTTTGATCCGGAGTAGGAGTTGACACCATACACAAAATTGTAGACATTTTAAAACTGATATGGTACTTATTGTAGGTTACTCTAATATCTCGGAGGAAACAACTGCTATGATAGGTGTCGTGAAAGTTTTCAGATAAAATTTCCTTTTTAAATTTTCTCTGCAGTAATTATGTGTCCCAAATACAAGGTACTGGCATTTCATATTATTCTGCAAAATGAATGATTTGAACTTTGATGGCTCAGATGAAAATAGATACGAGAAAATCTAAAGTAAAGTAATCCAAGATAAGATTTTGCCACCTATACCCAATCAAAACTTGGTTAAGAAAGGTTAGTATAGAGAGGTATTGAATATAATATGATAGGGACATTTCCAATGTATCTAACACCGAAAGGTATAAAAGGTAGACATGGAAGAAAGAAAAATATGAATATATGAAAAAGATAAATGGAATAATGATATAGGGCACTCACATAACACTTTCACCGCTGTTCATTTCAGAAAAATATAAAACCAAGTAATTAGATATATTGTCATTATCATGGACTATCAATTCATTTTGATAGCATATAATTTTTGTTCATGTAATACTTCCATTTGAAAGCTGTTAAATTCAGATTAGGCAGCAAACCATGTAATGATGATATCTTAACAAACGAAGAAAAAAACAATGAGGGAAGACAAATCAAAATTACGCTAAAATCATTTCAGAGCAAAATTTTGAAACAGAACAATCAAACAATGAAAATAATAGAAAGGACAAAAACAGAATATTTCAATTTATAGATTTTTATGTTACTTGTGTAACGAGAAATCTCTTTTAGTGTATAATTTGCGTTCACATAGTTATGTATGTTTGATATTAAATGATAGGCATCTAAAAAAACTGATCACTCAAACAAACTTCCAATAGATCTAAACCCATCGTTCTATCTTACCTGAGTGCATTCAAGGTATAGGACACTTGACTATTTGGCTGACCAGATTCATCACTGTCAATGCTCTAAAATTTAAAATGACAAGAAAAGCAGGAAGGAATGAATAAATGATCTGATAATTTTTCGAACTCTTAAATTTCTTAAGCATCAAAATATATCCAATCAAAAAGGTTTTCAATTGATGCTCTTAGCAAGACACAGATCATTGGTGAAAAAAATCAAGAAATTTACCCTTTACCTAGCTTTTGGATAAAACACAGTGAAATAACAGCAATGTGTGTTTTCATAAAACTGAAAATGTGTTTAAAATACAGTATGGAATTGATTGAAATTTAGGCTATGGTTCCTTTATCACAAAAAGGTTGCCTTCACATTTTGCTATTGACTTACCGAAACGGTTCCTACAATAGCACCTGTAACACCTTCTTCAACAGCAAAGTTGTATGGCAAGTTCACAAAGATGGGAGGATTGTCATTACGATCAACCAGGATGATTGTAAGTTGATAATTTGTCTGAAAAAAAAGTTTAATATAATATTCAAATCATAGAGCAACATTCTTTTATCTATACCTGAAACTACCTTTTAAAAAGTGACAAAAAAGCTTATAGATCAACATTCTTATCATAATGAGAGATTGAATGTTGCTAATATTCAAGGAAGATGAAAAGAAAAAAAATTCACAGTAGTTGTAAGACTGATCTCTGTTTTTATCACTTGTTTCTACCCGCATACACTTGAACCTGCTCTCTTGTCTTTCTTTATCTCTTTATCTCTTTAACTTTAACCAGAAAAATTTGTTTCTCTTAAATTTGAAATTGAATCGAATAAATTCTTAAATTTAGTACTAAATCGGATAGCTCACTCACCTCCGTTCCAGCGTTATTGACACAGCGCAACCCATACGTAACAGACACGAAGTCATCATCTGTACTAGCAGAGCTTCCCTGTTAATACAGAGCAGAGGCAACAATTGAAATGAACGAAAATGAAACCTTATCCTAAGAAAATATCACTGAATTATGTTACACCATGATGTAATAATTCTAACGTTATACGTAACAAGCAGACCCGGTGCAGCATTGCTCGCAAAAATTTAATGAACCAAGTTGGTGATGTCTATTGATATCAAAAGAAAGAAAAAAATCTCTCCACCCACCATCCTCGGACACCAATGCTCAGAATTGAGTGAACCCTGAGTATTAATACAGAGATACAGTTACTTGTCTAGTTTCTTGACTGTGCAGTTGCGATGTAAAAATAAATACTTTCATCGCTACTATCTTATTAATATAGATATACCTTTTCTTCTTTTGGGGAAAAAAAGGAGAAATAGACGTATTTGACACAGTTAAGAAGCAAATGATTGCCTTTCTGACTATCTATTTTGCAGAGCAATATGTGAACTTTTAATGAGCATCATGTAAAACAATAAAATGTTGGCAATTCATCGTTGCATACCAATAGTATCAGGACAGGGAATGATCATCACTCAATCGCCAATATAACATATTTGATATTTGTATGTATGATAGACAGATATGAGTTGGGGGTGTGGGGGTGTGGGGAGGAACACATTACACACATCTCTGTCCAATGGCTGGATGAGTCGAACGTTGATACCATCAAAGTTATTTTCCGTAAGAAAATACTCCGCTGGATCCAACACAGCCCCCTGCCGTATGAGAGATAGCTGAACACTCGTCAATGAACCCGGTCTGTCTACTTCTCCCACAATGCCAATCAGAGCTCGATAAGCTAGCGGATTGACATCAAGATCTGAAAAGAGATGATTATCTTGAATATTATGTATGTCATTTTATACGAATGTAAAGCGCTTTGAGCTTATTTGATATGGGGTATAGCGCTATACAGAAATTATACATTATTATTATTATTATTATTATTATTATTATTATTATTATTATTATTATTATTATTATTATTATTATTATTATTATACATCTTGCCCCAATCAATCTCCCATAATTATATAATATTGACATTTTGTCTTTCATTCAAAATTGTGAGAAAAACAGAAAACATTCAAACTTTATATTTGAATCGGCTACCAGGCTACCTATGACTGTACTGTATGATACTATAAACTACCCTGTTAGTTATAATTATTTCTTAGGCTTTCTCAGATGTGTTCAATAGTTACTCTAATAGTAGGATTTAAGTCCGGATAAGTGGGTCAGGGTAACACTCAAAATATTTTCCAAAAACCAGTTCCAAGTGTTTCATGCGCAGTGTTTAGGGTCATTCCTGTTAGAGTTCCCCACCATTCCCATCGCGTTTCAGTGGCTAGGTAGGTAATCATATCACGGGTGAATGTTTGAGTTTGATTTAGACTTTATGAACTGCGTTATTATATTTATATATATATATATGCTCTAACTCTATTAGTACCTAGAATACACTACGAATTAATAAGTGAGAAAAGACCTACCACTCACTTCTTTTCGTTGCACACCTTTTTTCCCCTTTACTACAACATCTCCAACAGCCCGATGTCTATACAGTAATAATAGAAAGGTTTTATTATTCCTTCATTCCTTCATTCCTTCCTAGAGATCGTGGGTAAGATGTATTTGTTTATCCAGTTTTACGTTTTAGTTTTACCATGGTAACTTCATGACAACGAACTGCGGTTCGCGACAAGAGTCTGCTAGACCAGGGGAGTTCACTCCGGTAAATTGCTACAGCACTTAGCACAAAAGTCTGCAGTGTAGGGTCTCTCATTGTTGTTTGTTTGTTTGTTATCCAATACCCTTTACCGCTTTCGCAGTGTCGGCACCCAGCGGCATGCTCAGTCTTAAGTGGTGAATGAGGTCGATGCCCCAATAACCACCTTTGACAATGCGTCCAGTGTATTTCTCATACCGCCATACAATGACGGCATATTGGGCTGACCACCTGCTTGCCGTAGCTTCTGATCCATAGTATTTCCCGGCTCTGTGTTTTGTCAAAGGTGGTTATTGGTGGGGTATCTACCTCAGTCACCATAAGTTAAGACTTGACATGGAGCTGGGTTGGTGTCGATACTGCTGACGCGGTAATAAGGCATTGGATAACGAAACAAAACTCAAACTGGGGGTGGGGGAGGGGGGGGGGGGGTGTAGTGACTTACTCAGTTGGGTCGCTTCACTAATCCTCACTTCCAGCAGGTTTTGGTCTTGTCCAATAAAACCATCAAGTCTTTCGCAGCCTGTGTGGGAGATGAAAGGATGAGGATGGGGAGGGGAGGGATAATTTAAAAAAATGGTGGCCATTTATAATATAGCATTAGTATATAGCGCTTATCAATAATCTTCTCCATGCTCTAAGAGCTTTACAATGTTCAATTTATCCCCTGACAGACCATAGAAAATCAATTATTTCCTTCTCAACTCGTCGGGGAGCATAGAGTGTGTGCGAGCAGCTGTTGAAAGTGCATCGACACAAGATCCATCACTGTCTATAGTCAGAGACTCATTCACACCTGAGTCGAGTGGGTTAAAGTTAAACGTGTATAAAGTGCCTTACCCAAGGCAAGGATACACGCCGGCCAACTTTCAGTTCAGTCTCGACTACAAAGGACAGCGCCCAGACTGTCACCCATCCAGTTTATGATCGGGCCCAGTGTTGCTTGACACACTGTTTTGGTCAACGCGACTAACCGCTCAGCCATCGACGCCGTGTGACACGACATAGGTAATGCACAGTGAATAGTAGGTATCCAGTGCGCACTGGTAATGCAGCTGCAATACTACTTGAGCATCTACTAAGTATGGATATTGACTGTGTACAAATCAATTGAAATAAAATTTGCTGGCCTAACCACTCGCTTCGTCGTTTGATTTTTACATCTAGTTGCCAAATTTCATGGTTAGGCGTAGCGTATTTTGTCGGATTTCTGTTTTACAATTTTTCCCTCTCCTCTTATTATAATAAGATTATTACTATTAGTTTTAATTTTAACAACGCGAAACTTACCGTTTTGAGCATTTGCTGCACTCGCAAGAAACAGCAGCAGCACCACCACCACTTGGGGGCCGTATGAGGCCATGGTGAATCCTTAGCGCTGGTCCTCACAGACCTGACGAGAAAGCAAGCGTAAATTATTCGTTTGTTTCATTTGTTGTTACAAGTTGATTGAGAGCATGTATAATTGAGAACATTTATATAGTGCTTATCCACGGGCAACATCGTGCTCTAAGCGCTTCACAATACCGCATTTATTCCAAGCGAAACATGTAACATCAGACGAGACATGCGGCCTGTTAGGCGCGTATACAATTTTTCGGACAAAGACAACGACAGGGGGACGTCCGAATTTTAGATCCGTCTCCGATAGAATGAGGAAAATTGTGTAAAGTCTTTCCCAATGACTCAACGTCGGACCAGATCAGGACTCGAACTCTGGACCCATCGGTCTCCAGGCGGATACGCTGACCACTAGGCTATCGACGCCACAAGTTACATATGTCGTTTTGTTTCGGCCAAGACAAAAACGTCACAATAGTTTTCATACAGAATGGAATTAGTTTCGGTTACTTTTTGACATTTATTATTATATTTATAGTATTATGCACGTCCTCATCCTTGTTTTTTTTTTTTTGGTTATGTTTGTTTGTTTGTTTGTTTGTTTGTTGTTGGTTTTTTTTTTG
>JAULCB010038411.1:0-11037 GCA_032358575.1 Dendronotus rufus | reverse complement strand
CTCTCTCTCTCTCTCTCTCTCTCTCTCTCTCTCTCTCTCTCTCTCTCTCTCTCTCTCTCTCTCTCTCTCTCAATATCGTGCTCGTAAAAATACATTATAATTCCTTACACCAGCCACGTTTCATAACCCCAAACCAAACCCTCATTATTTATTCTCTCTCTGCCCCCTCTTTCCACCCATCGATCTTTTCTTCAGATTCGATAGACGACCACAAAGTCAGCGAGAGTGCTGCCCTAGGCACCACCGGTGCTATTTCTACCCAAGACATCGACAACTGTAGCAGCAGCAGCAGCAGTAGCAGTAAACACCGCTATAAAACAATCACTACCACCGCAAACACCACCACCATCACCACCACGACCAATATCAACCCCGTGATTCCAGACACCATTATTGGCACGACCAGCACGTCCAATAATACCAAAAATTCCAGTTCCTACCCTTCAGCCTCAAAAACCACCGTTTGCGCCACCGCCACCACGAGCAGCAGTACCAGCAGTACCAGCAGCGGACAATCCCCCGTCAGCCAATCGGATTACAGCTCCGTCTCCAGTTGCCATGGTAACCAAGTGGGCTGTATCGATAGGGGGAGGAGTGACGTCACCGGCAGACCGATGTCACATCAACAACAACAACAACAAGAGGGACAAAGTCGTCACCACACGACGGCTGCGGAAGAAAAGGACGAGGAGAGCTGTGGAAGGCTAGTAGGGGTAGACGGAAGGAAGAGGAAGTCGGAGGTCTTGGACGACGAGGCAAAGGAGGAGGAGAAGAAGAAGAAGAAGACGGAGGAGGAGGAGGAGGTTAGGAGTGTTAAAGACGTCAAGAGACGAAGGCAATCCAACGACGACGATGATGTGGTGGAGGAGGAAGAGAAATATGTCAATACAACCGGTACTGACGAGAAGGAAAAGAGAGGAGAAGCTTCCAAGGAGGATAAGGATTGTGACAGTGATGACGCAAAGAAAGGTAGGGACACTGTTCTTTACTCCCCCCTCTTTTTTATACGACGTGTATGTGCGATTGATAATATATTATATAATCCTTTAAATACTGACTCTTTCCTCGAAAGGAACATTGTGTATCTTTTCCTTGATCTATAAATCAACGCCAAATAGGGTTTGTTTGTTTATCGAAATTTATGATATAGTTAGTTTTAAACCATGTAACTGTTAAATTGGTTTACTCAACAAAGGATGGATTGGGTATCTTAATACTCCAGCAAAACATCAAGAAAACAACCTAAATCAAGTCGTGTGTGCTGTCAGCAAGACATATAGAGATACTATACTATACTAGAGTATTAATTTTGACGTATTGTGATAACATAAGTGCACTTCCAAACTTTTGATTCTAGCTCATCTATATTTTCACATAAAAAAACAACAATGTTAAAGCATCATCATACTTCACTTAAGAAACTTCTTTCTTTTGTTTTTACAAATTAAATACTAAAGAGAATAAAGGGAATAAAGTCGACAGCACAAAAAAAAAGTAAAACCAACAATGACAAGAACTACAATAACAACGACGACAATATATATAACGATAGCTTGCTAACATTAACATTACAAAATGAGTATTATTATTAATGGTTGTTTAATTCTTATGTTCAGAAACAAGTCTGTCACAACCAACAGAGTCAGTAAACCATTCCAAAGATTCCACCAACGCTCCGAGTGAAAATGGGGTGGAAAACGAGCCGAAACGAACCATCGAAAAACAAGGCAAAACAGCCACAGAAAAAGACAAAACCACCGATGGAAAAGCTGCGGGCAGCAGTGAACAGCAACAAAGAGAGCTAATCGCGGAAATACTCAAACAACACACCAGGAATTCCCCGGTTACCTTTCCTGATGCGGCCTTTGAGAAGGAGGATGCAAGCAACGGTATGTGTATTATAATATCATTATTATATTCATTCCTCTCTCTCTTCTGAAGTGAACATGATTTAATTAGTTTACAAAGTTTGAGAAATGTATTCATTCATTAATTAAAACAAGAATTAACCATATATATACTTATTTGATTGATAGTCTTTTATGATAGTCTCACAAGGATAAATATCTGTAGGAAATATCACAGATTTGTTATATTTTAATACATTTTTTTATTTGATTAACCTCTCTATATAAAAGCCCACCTTTCCCCCCCATGAAATAATACAGTCCTTACCTATTATAGACGCTACCATGAAATAGACTATAACACATTATGATGTTTAAACAGATGTAAAGCATTCTTTATGTTGACAATTAATTCTGGCGCCATGAAATATATGATTATGATTATCTTTATCCCTGTTGTTTGATATTCTCAGATTCTTCCATGGAAATGGAAGAGGAGCATGTCCTCCAGTGCATCTACTGCCAGACCACCTTTTTGCGGGCAACCCTGTTGCGGGACCACATGCGGGCCCAGCACCCCGACAAGCCCCTACGCTACCAGTGCCCCAAGTGTGAGCAGACATTCCTACTCAAGTCTCACCTAGACAAGCATTTGGCCCTGCACTCACCCACCTCACAGTCATGTTCTGTAAGTAGACAACTATTAACATATACGAGCTTTCTTTAATAATAAGTGATTTTCCTTTCTTAAAAATTCAAACGAATTAAGTATTGTATTTCTCATAATATATATATTTTTTACATTTATTGTATTGTTTTCATCATAGCTATATCCCAACTCTCTTCCTCTCTCTATCTCTTCCCTCCCTTCTCTTACTCTATGCCTCTTCATATCCAGCATTAATGAAGGAAGAGAGACAAAGGTAGATTAGTCCTGCCCTTAGTAAAGTGGAGGTAATGTTAAACTTGTTCTTAACTTGTATCTTGATGCTATTCACTGTCCAGGTATGCCAGAAGACGTTTGCCAATGTCTACCGCCTACAGCGCCACATGATCAGCCATTCCGAATCAACAGACCTCAGGAAGTTTAAATGTCCAGAATGTTCCAAGGCATTCAAGTTCAAACACCATCTCAAAGGTAGGTAGTCAGGAATTTAATAGTAATAGCCTGTTGTTGTTAGTTTGTTTCTGTCCTGTTATTTGGTGGTGACACCTATATTTACATAAGTTAGTTTTTGCATAATATAATATGTGTTCCTCCATTGATATTTTCACTTTTGATTATTTAAAGAACATTCTTTCCTAGTATAAGGTTTCTTTCTCATCATTCTTTTTGAAGCATAATTATAATAGTAATAATATTTGGATGATTTTGTACCCCCTCTTTAAAAAAAACCCCATTCTATAACTATAATTCTATGTTAATAATTTCCCCCCGCCATCAGAACACATTCGCATCCACTCTGGCGAGAAGCCGTTCCAGTGTCCTACTTGCTCCAAGCGGTTCTCCCACTCGGGGTCGTACAGCAGTCACATGACCTCTAAGAAGTGTTGGGTTCTTGGCCAAGCCAAGAGCCAGGCAGCGGCCGCCAGACGCCACGAGACGAACAACGCCGCCGATTCAGAGGACAAGGCGACCACTGGAGGAGGGGGTATGTCTCTACCTACCAGACACCCCGAAGCCCCCCAACCTGCCCCTGGAGGACCACCTCCTCCTCATCCTCCTCCTTCCCCTTACCACCCTGGTGTGGAGAGCAGCAGATATATGTTTGCTGCCTCTAGGATGAACACACCTCCACCTGGTGAGGATTGGCTCTGGCTATATATTATAGAACTTCGGATATAAGAGTTATTGTATAATAACGATATAATAACTGGTATTGGTATCAGCAACTCTTCAGAAAAAAGTAACCTATAATATACAATCATTGGTACGAGCAACTCTTAAAAGTGTGCAATCAATTCAATAATAATACATAGTCACTACTAGTCTAATAATATTCAAATTCATGCTTATGATAAATGTCTGTCCCATTTTATTTTTCTTATCTAAATTTCTTTACATTTACATTGGTGTCAAACGCATGGACCTTCTGGGGTCGTCAAATATTAGTCTTATAATAATAAGGTAGATATGTCCATCATATATTACACATCTAAAACTTGTCATTTAAAACGCCTTCTTTCTTATGTGGGACCTACTATTTCTGTTTTTGTTTTTTGTTATTAGTTAATAGTTTTTAGCTTTCTCTCGGGATGAAATTTATATTGTTCATTGATTCATGTACATTTCTATAATATTATTCGATTGCCATTGTAAAGTAAAGGGCGTACTTTAATAGTTTTCTTTGTTATTCTATGATTTGTCTCGTAGGTGTTTACCCGCAGCAAATGTTCAAGTTTGACCACCAACCCCAGATCAGCCCTGCCCATGCAGCGGCAGCCGCCAGTCTCCGACACCCCCACCACATGTACCCGCCAAACCCTGCAGCCATGTTGTCCTCCGCTCAAAGCGTGCTGGCTCTCAGCCTGTACCACCACCAGAAAATGGCCGCAGCCGCAGCTGCCACCTCATCTCAACCTTCCTCCTCCTCCTCCTCTATCACTACCGGATTTCCCCCACTCCCGGCTCACAGCCAGAACCATCACCACCACCACCACCACCACCCCAATCACTCACCCATTCCCCTACACCTGCTCTCCCCACCCCACTCCATTCCAGACTTTCACCATCACCACCATAACCAGCTAAAACAATCCAAGAACCCTAGCAGTCCCGCCAACATTGATGCACAAAGAGATCCGGCTGGCCTGACGACGCAATCCAAACAGGAAGTATCCGAACACCGTCTGCCCATCCCGACGCCTTCCCCATCCCCTAGGAAGTTCCAATCTTCTCCACTTGCCGAGGCTACTTTGCAAGATCTGAATGTCTCCGAGCAGATGAAAAGAGAGAAAGAGAAAACCAAGGACCGCGTCATGAGAGCTCTGACTGAAGGGAAAGACGGCAAATTTGCTGCCGAGTTGATCAGGAGAGTAGAGTCCAAGAGTCCACAGGAAAGGGATGTGACACCCATTGGGGAGAACCTGAATGGAAAGAAGGACAAATCTGACACAGAAAATGACGACTTTGTGGAGGTGAAGGAAGAGATTATTTCGGAAGAAGAGGAGGATAACAGATTGGTGATGAATGTGGATGATACAGATGATGATAATGACGAGGATGGAAAAGATGGTGAGAAGAAAGATAATGAAGAGCGTATTGATGAGGTGAGAAATTCTTTGAAGAAGGAAGTAAAAGAAGATTGCGACGAGAGCGATGATGAAGATGACGATGAAGAGAAAGAGGATATCACTGACCGTATCGTGGGCATGGTGGAGATGGACATGGCTAACACTAGTAGCGGCGGCCAGCCCCAGGCTTGCTGCTATTGTAAGATGGAGTTCTTGAGTCCCATCCAGCTGCACCAACACGAGCGGTACTTGTGTAGTCAGAACCACTACATCAAGAGAGCCATTGGCGGTAGTCGTGGGTTGCCTGCTACTGGATTCAACAACGACATCGACGACGCCAGCAAAGAATCGACCAAACCTGACATCAAAGAGGAAGTGGATGTAGTGAAAGATCGACGCCGCACTGAGGAAAGCGATGATGAAAGTGACGAAGAAGAAGATGACGACGATGAAGAAGAAGAAGATGATGATGATGATGTTAATATCGATGTGGGAGGGAGGGAGAAAGCTAACTCTGCTCTGACAGAGAGTCAGCTGCAGCATCTGAAGGCATGTTACAGAGAGAATAGAAATCCCAGCTCTAAAGTCCTGAAGGAGATTGCCAGGATCTTGGCCCTGCCCAAAAAAGTGGTCCAGGTGAGTGGTAGAGACCCTTTCACTTTCTTCCCATCTGGATAACAATTATTATGTAAATAGCTAACCAATTGCCAACTTAAGTTCAAATCTTTCCAATACAAACATGCATAAAAGCTAAACATTTCCCTCTTATCATGAAATGAACTATAGTTTTTCAGCACACTTTGTTGTTTGATGCGTCATTGATGAAGCCTTGAATCCAAAGTAATCAATGTCTTGAATTTGCTCCCCACAGGTATGGTTTGAGAACAGTCGAGATAGAGACCAGCGTAAGCACCGCCACCACCAGAATGCCAATTCGCCCAACGGCCATTACCAAGCCAAACCGTCTGCCAGCAGTCCCTCCAGTTACATTCCTATCGTACCCAACCCGTATGCCTTGTTCCAACACCATCACCACCACCACCAGCACCAACACAGCTCATCGGGATCTCTCTCCTCCTTATCCTCCAACACCTCCTCCTCCTCTTCCGCCATATCGCCCGCCTCCTCCGGTGTGGCTTCCTCCCTCCCCTCCCCCTCTCTACCAGAACAGCCTCTAGACCTCAGCGTCAAGAAATGCCAGCCCCCCAAAGCCCACTGCCACCCGAGACCTTCCGACCAGCTTCAAACCAACACTCCCGTACTAGCTTTAGAAGACCACGTTCTCAATCTTAGCGGCAAGACGCCCAAACTTGAACGAGTATCCCCTCATCTTCCAACCAGAAACACCACCCCCTCCACCACTACATCCACCCCACCTCCCGAGAACCCCTCTCGTCAAAGATTGGGATCCTATTCTCCCTCTTCTCCATTCAGCCCAAAATCCTCCTCCTCCCCCTCCATCTCTCCCTCGTCCCACCCACAACCCTCGCTTCTACACATTCCAGACCCACAGTCACGCCTCAAGCTCTCTTCCAGTTACCCTGCAAAGGACAACGCGTACAACAAAACCAACACCAGTTCTTCTTCAGAGAGTCCAAAGATTCCCCTCAACCCCAAATCGGCTCTGGACATCAGTCGCTTCCAGCAATCCGAAATCTTCAAGTACATGACGCAGACGGGCTTGTTCCGCAGCGGGTTCCCTCAAAACTTCATAGACCTTCACCACCACCACACCCACCGCAGCAAACTTCCCCCCACTTCTATGCTCAATTCAGCCGTATTGGCCGCGGCAGTTATCCCCCCCAACAACCACCACCCCCATCGAGACTCGCCGACTCTGAACAACGGACCCTCCTCCAAAACTGATGGACACAACAGTCCTAACATGGCTTCAAGTCCCATCAAAAGAGGTAGGTCAAGTAATTGGTGCACTTCTCCCGATATAACA
The DNA here is from genome assembly GCA_032358575.1 of Dendronotus rufus. NCBI lineage: Eukaryota > Metazoa > Mollusca > Gastropoda > Nudibranchia > Dendronotidae > Dendronotus > Dendronotus rufus. The sequence continues at coordinate 4,008 of JAULCB010038411.1, read as the reverse complement.
AAAGCTTATAACTCGATTCTCCCTAAGTAATCTAGTCTTTATCCTATCGCAACCAATGCTCAGGTTTAAAAAAAAAATAGCTTTCCATCACAATATGCAATGGCCAATTTCTATCTTTCGATTCGCTGCATGTCCTTAGTGTGTATTCTGATTATAATTCTCTTAAAACTTCTTTATGAAATAAGGAAAAGAAGGGAAACGAAACCCGACTTCTGCCAAAGATTCCTTAATTGCTGACTGCTGTTGATGCTAATAGATAGATGTGTTTGTGTTCATACCAGATGGAACTCCCACCTCTCCATCCTTCAAGAAATTGTACATGGATGTTGACGACAAGGCATCAGCCTTTGTGAGAGAGAAACAACACCTGAAGCAACTGTTTGAGGGTGGCCAGGAAAGTCTTCACACTCTGGCCAGTGTGGCATCATTGGAAGAGTTGCGGGCCCTAGCTGAAGGAGAGGGAAAACGGCGCAGGAAGAAGAGTTCCAAGCAGGTAAGGAGGAAAAGTCAATACATAGTTGGGTGTAACGGAATGGAGGAACCATAATGAAGGAAACAGTTGTGATTAATTAAAACATTTCATATTCATTGTTTACCCTTGCATTGTCAATGTTTTTTTAACTTTTGATTCCAATTTTTTTGATGATGCCCTATTTATTTTGTTTACAGGTCGAATCGGAGGAGATCAAACTGGATGACATTGACGACTGCGGCAGTGTAGAGGCAGAGGATGACGGCAGCCCTGGACACAAGCGCCGCAAATCTTGGAAAGGTCACAAGGTCAATGAAGAGATCGGCCATTATGCTTGTGATCAGTGCGACAAACAGTTCAGTAAACAGAGCTCTTTGGCCAGGCACAAGTATGAACATTCAGGTAAGGGCTCATAACTGTAGATGGACTTAGTAATTTAAATACTTGACAACCGATGGCTGTACAAGTGTCAATTTGTTGTAGATTCTTTCTCTCAACCAAATAACTTATACTTAATATGCTAGATTGAATTAATTAGGAATATTGCTTTATTTATGCATCTTAGAAATTTAGCATTTGATTAACAAACAAACAAAAAATAGACGCTTTATTATATTTAACCAACCGAAAATCCTTCACAATAAATATATGTTTCCTGTCGTGATTTGTTGTAGGTGCCAGACCATTCCAGTGTGAGCTATGTACCAAGGCCTTCAAGCACAAACACCACCTGACAGAACACAGGCGTCTACACAGTGGAGAGAAACCCTTCAAGTGTCGCAAGTGTGGGAAACGATTCTCTCACTCGGGCTCTTACAGCCAGCACATGAATCACAGGTAGGTGCGACTGTGTGTATGCATGTGTTTGTGTGTGTAATATTTTGTACAAGATGAAAGTTGTTAGCCTCTTTCTGTTTTCTCAAGCCATATTCATGTCAGGACTATTATTATTGTCTAATGTTTTCCCAGCACTGGTTGATCCGAACTGTACCAATCTGTATCCAAACAATAACACAAGTTTTGATCTTGTTTCTTGTCTTTAGATAAATTGTCATCTTGCATTTTAGTTCCCAGCACTATATATGAGCAATCCCTTACATAATCAAATGATAAGCCCATCCGTCAGTCGTTCACACATTTGCTGTTGTTTTGCTGTAACCTTCAAAGTGTTCAATTCTGAACAAGAATTTAGAAACCAACCGAAATGTTTGTTTTTTAACAGATGATACATTGAATCCCTTCATACATTTCACACATTCCATTCTTATTCTTCTAGGTACAAGTTCTGTAAACCCTCTGACGCTGATGAAGACGAAAATGAAGCGGTATTAGCTGTGCAATAAACTTGGAAGGACCAGTCGATTAAACTTCATCATGCATTCCTACCATACAACAACCAAGCTTCTAACTAGTCCAGAGACGAGAAAAAACAATTACAGCGACCCGATAAAGACAATTTCCATTTTTGCACGACTCTTCAAACAAAAGGATCTTGTACAACTCCTTCCTGGTGAAAACATTTTCATCAATGTGTTCATCAGAAGGCCCAAGAAAAGCAATTGACTCCCCACCGTGATGATTACATTTGAACATACATAATATTATTCTGGTGGTCATGTATTCATATACATACACAGTTAAAGTGCATCTAAAATGAAAAAAAGAAAACGACCAAAATTGAGATTCCAATATATATAAGATTATCCGACCAATCATATTATTCCATTTATGAAACCTGTTATAAAGATCTGGAACTTTTTATGATGATTCTTGAAACATTCTTGCAACTTTACGGGCGTGTAAAAACACACTTTGGGTAATAATGACCAGGAACCCATAACGATTTTTTAACTGCATGCCATACATAAAAACATGCTTATATAATGTAGAACAAAGATTGTTGGGTGTTAATTTGCCTACTGCGCATTATGAAGAGTGCCATTGTTCATTGCATTTCATTTCATTTGCTGAGTCATAGACCAGATTGTTGGACCAGCTACTATTAAGCTATTGCTTAAAATGTAAAAAGAGGACCATGAAAAGTATTAGAACTGCATTATGAAATTATAATGTTTTCTTTATTATTATTCATTGATTATTGTTGTTTTAATGAAAATTTTTGTTTGAAATCTGTTATGTTGTAGCCAAACATTCTTATTATATTGAAAAAGACGCCACATTGCATCGTTAAATGTTTTGTTGAAAAGGAGGTAGTATGATTTGGCATGTTTTCTGTTGTAACTTGTTTCTTTTGTTCTTCAACTTCCAAACCAGATTTTTTAATTACATCTTGTATCAATAATTCCATTTATTCCCTTATATATACTATTCATATATATATTATAATCTCTCTCTATATATATACATACATACATACATTCAATAAGGCAGTCTGTATATTATTGTGTCGTATAATAATCAAATGCAAAATATCAAAATATATCTATGTATAGTCAAATATATTCACTGTACGTAAAAGGAAAACAGACGGTTCATTATGACAATGAATAAGAGGGGGGAGTTTTGTTATTTTATATTATTGTCTCTGCATGCAGTTCAGTGTCTCATAAAATGTAGCCATAATTGTTTTTTTTTAAATGACCAGATAATTTTTTATTTTTTTATTTCAATACTCAGACCAGATTTTACGTGGACCAAAATACTCATCTGATATCAATTTTTTGTTGTTGCTTTTTAACACTTTTGTGTTGGACATGACTTCCATGAAATTGGTTTTATCATAAGATTATTTTTAATGAAATTGTTTTACTAGATGAAGATGTTCTCTCTTTTACAAGCTCATAATTTTTTGCCAAGTAGTTAACTGATTACTTACAAGTTTAGGGTGTAGTGTAATATGGAGGTGAGTTCAACAAGACCTAGCAGAAATATAATTTAATATAATATGACTGTTGTAGCACGACACGCCATATGAATCTAGTCTCCTATAAAGATGTAATGCTATAATAATAGATGATGTGATGAATGTTATGAATGATGTTAATGACATAATGAGATAACACTGACCATAATGATAATGATAACGACGATGATGATGATGATAATGATATGTTAGATGTTGTTCTTTTTGTCGTGTATGTAATTACTTCTCTTTGTACTGGGTGTACAGGACAAAGAGACTATGTTCTCTCTCTCTTCCTTCCTCCCTCCTTCCTTCCTCCCTCCTTAACCCAAACCCCCTTCCCACCCCAAAACCACTACTACTACTACTTTACTATTACTCGTACCAATACTGAATCACAGTGCTTCCATTCCAAGGCTGAATTCCTTCCTGTACAGACTCACAGACTGTATAATCAGTGATTGATGTTGTGTGTGTGTGTTATCGATCTTCCATTTTCACTTACGTACCTACCTTGCTCCCCCAACCTTGTTTACCTTGCTTAGTACTTAACAGCTATATATTATATACTAGTCTTCCTCTGGATTGCTTTAACATTTCCTTCTTCTTCTTCTTCTTCTTCTTCTTCTTCTTCTTCTTCTTCTTCTTCTTCTTCTTCTTCTTCTTCTTCTTC
>JAULCB010037967.1:0-11048 GCA_032358575.1 Dendronotus rufus | reverse complement strand
TGTGTGTGTGTGTGTGTGTGTGTGTATGTGGTTCGTATACATGATTGAGTCATAACGGTATGTTATGTAAATGATGTAGAATCTCTTTAGAATTCTACTTTGACTTTGTCACTGCTTGGTGTCATCTGCTGATTTCTTGATAACCCATCAGTCTGAACCCTGAATGCATACACTACATACATACAGGCTACAGGCCGAGTCAGCCTGCATAGACGTTATGAAATGTGAGGGTAAATAATTTGAATAACATTAGAATTAGAATTAGAATTGGGAAAGGAAGACACGTAACGTGTGTGTGTGTGTGTGTGTATGTCTGTGTTTGTGTGTGCGTGTGTGTGTGTTTGTGTGTGTATGTTTGTGTATGTGTGTGTATGTTTGTGTATGTATGTGCGTGTGCGTGTGTGTGTGTGTGTGAATGTAGTTCGTATATCATACGAATGCATTATAACGGTACCTAGGGGATATATTATTAAGAGAGGTTACCAGGGTGCATTACAGCCACAACCCGCGAGTGGTTAGAGTCGTGAGGTATCTAATCCGGACGTCGTGGGTTCAAACCCCGCGTGGGGACGAAAAATGTTTTTTCTTATTATTTTCTTCCCTAGGCTTCGTCTTTCGGCACTGATCATTTATACTTCCATCTAATGGAAACGTTGCGCCATAATAATGCCTGTCGTGTGGGTGGAAGGAGTCAGCTATTGACTAACGGACTCATTAATTCACTCACTCATTCACTCATTCACTCATTAATTCATTCACCCATACATTCGTTCTCTCACTCAACCACTTACTCACTCATTCACTCCCTCGGTAACTTACTCATTCATTCACGCACTCACTCTCTTCCTCAGTCACTCATTCCTTCACGCACTCACTCTCTTCCTCACTCACGCATTCCTTCACGCACTCACTCACTCCCTAACTCACTCACTCATAAACCTATTCACTCACTAACTCAATCACTAACTAATTCACCCACTCACGTACTCACTCACGTACTCACTCACTTACTCTCTGGCAAACGCACACACAGTGAGCAACGGAAACGATCCCCACAGTCTCACAGACGAACCAATCTTGTGCCAAGGCCTTTTACTTCCATGCCATTCTCCCTCGTTCTGAGAATAATCCTGCTACGCCCAGACATACCCCCCCTCCCCCCTTCACTCCCCGCACCCCTCACCCGCCACCGCAACAACGACAACTACAAACTACTCTCTTACGCAAAAAAAAAATAGAAGAAGAGGTCCCCAATAGAGACGGACAGACAAACCGGCCGACCGACCAGACCCTCTCAATCCGCGCATCACCCCATACACCCCCGGGAATGTTCTCCCCTCCCCCCACCCCTCTTCAATCGGTGTATTGTGATTTTACTACTGTATATTGTCTTCAATCTAGATTTATGCATCTAGTTATATATACACAAACACATAAATTTGTCAAACCTGACTATTTCATTTCAATATAATTATATTTCACAGTACCTAGTTCATGCAGAAGTCCTAAACTCATTTCCACCAGGTCACAATGTGTTAACTCAAAGCTCTTCCACGTCGTCTTTGTCTAGGTAAAAATGTATGGGCCTTATCTCTGGAGCCGGAGCGTTTCAGCCATGGTTCACACCAGCAAGACACGAGCACTGGCTGCTGTCCCATGCAGGCGTCCACCAGTCATCCCATCAGCCAACACTTAGAAAAGGACCAATCGGTGCCCTCTATGACCCCGCCATTCCTTTGCCGGCATAGAAAATTGCGACACTACTGCCAGATCTGTGATACATGTCCCAGCACCCCATCGGCACCCCCTAAGAAGAAACACTGCCGCTCCCTGTCTGTACCTCCCGATGGTCCCAGCAACGTTGCATTTTTCCCCTCAGGAAAAGACGTAACGGCGTCCCCTACTGCCAGATTCAGCATCGGTACCGCTGGTTACGGCCATCCTCCTCCTTCTCATCACCACCATCATCACCACCACCATCATCACCAGTCTCATCATGGCTCCAAGATATGGAAACCCATCGCCGTGGTTCCTCTTCGATGTAGTGTTGCCTCCAATAACAACAGCAACAGCAATAACGTAACCACAAACACCTCTAGTTATATCAACAACGGGGGTATGAAAAATAACAATCACAACAAAGAAAGGATTACAGCCAATATTACGAGCCATGCCACTGCATACAATGACGACGATGACAACAACAACAACAGCAGCAGCAGCATTCTGACCTCTGTCTCAGGGAACGACGAACCTTCTCCAAACTCGAGTAGATTGGGAAGCTGCTCCTCTGCGAGCTTATTCAAATTCAAGCTTGTGCCTCCATCCTCCTTTTCGTCCTCTGGCAGTTTCGATAGTGGCCACTTTACTACTTCGGACGTCCAGACCCCTCCAAGCTCACCCATTCCTCAGCCCCGCCCGGCCTCCGCAGCCAGTGACGCGTCCCACAGTTCCTCCTCCGTCAGCTGGTTCGACTTCAGTCCGATGCGGAGCCGGGTCCGCGCCCTGCAAAACCGCAGTCTTTCATACGAGGATAAAATCTCAGGCTGTCCCGGCTGCTCCTCTTCCTCCCCTTGCTGCTCCTCCTCGTCCTCCACCACCACCTCCATGCCTTGTGTCTACAACAACAACAACAATCCCTACAACACAAACTTTGCCATCGGTGGTGGTGGTTTTACCGGGTCTGGTCGTGGTGGTGGGGGGAGTGGCTGCTGCCCTTACCACCACAGCGGGGGAAGTGGTAGAGAAGTCGTTCCTCGATGTCATTCTCAGCCATGTGTCCTTCATCATCGCCGCCTTGGCAAGAAGCGGCGCCGTGACTGTGATAGGCCGACCCTTAACTTCAATAAGATGACGGAGGTAAGCCAGGACTCATTCATTATTATCCCCTTGGCTAGAGGTAAGCCAGGACTGATTCATTATTACCCTTGGCTAGAGGTAGACTCCAGGCCTCGCTGTAAATCTTTAGCCAATAATAATTATTGTCTGATTTCAGACTTGTTTTTACTATCCAAGTGGATTGAAAACAGTGAAAAGCCACTAGTTTTTGTTTCCGCATTGCTATTTTCATTTGGATATTACATTAAATGTTTTCAGACTATTTTTTCATTTGCCATTTGAACCCCTGATGTTTGAGCCATTTGGATTGCCTGCCTGGCCCAGCCGCGAGCTGGAAGAGATTCATCATCCCGCTCTGATGGATTTCTATAACCCTTTATCTTATTAGGATGTTAGGATGTGAATTCCGCTGGCACCGACCAGGACTCTATATAAAGGTTATAGTTATACAGACCCGTAAATCTTCAGCCAATTGTCTGATTTCAGACAATCCCATATTAAGGACTGCTTTACTAAACATTAGAAAATTATTTAAGAAAAATTGAAAGTCAATTGTATAATCCCTTTCTTGAATTGCGGAAAGTTTTCAGAAAATGTTGTGATGGGCCATTTACAGGTCTGAGTTATAGCAACCGATGGGCATTTGGATTGGTGGTTCGGGGCCAACAGGGAGGCTGACATAGCCTCGTTGACTGGAGAAGGATAACTCCTAGGGGAGGGGCTTATTAATTTGGGTTTTCTCATCAGTTCTGTACTTGCTATATTTTTTGAAACAATGTGGGTCTTTTATTCGCACAGTGTATGTATATATATGTATATATCTGTAGTTTTATGTTCTTGTTGTACATTGTCAAATTTGTATTTCTTAACATTTAATTTGTAATGCGCTTTGAGATGAATGTCTCCTCCTGTTTATGGAAAGCGCAATATAAATAAATGCCTTAAAAAAATTATTATTTCTTTACTCTGGGAAAATCTGTTCGTTTGCTTTATGTTTTCATTAGAATAGTTGCTTATACGTACACATGTATATCTAGCTATGTATTAAGTGTTTATATCTCTTTGTATTTGTATTTTCCCAGACTGCCTATATGCATTCCCATCGCAAGTCAGATCCGTGGAGTAGTCCGTCCCGAGATGCTCAGGTATGATATTATTATCAGTCAATTAACTGTTCTCTGGTTAGTTTGTTAGTTCGTTAGTTGATTAGAAATTTGTACTGAACTGAGCATCTGAAAATCAGAATTGTAATACTCTTCTTAGGTTTTTCGCACGGGGTTGGGGAGAGGAAGATAATGTCAGACTACGGTATGTCTCCATAGAGTGTGAAGTGGAAAACTGAAGTTTGCGACATTCCAAATAGGACTAGGACAATCGCAGATTACTTCCTCAACCTACACGCGCGAGTCTTTACTTGAAGAAGGTAGTGTGAGATGATTATTGTGATAAAAGGAGTCTTTCCTCTTTGAGCCAGCCAAAATTGGAGAAGAGAGGCCACTAGCCTCTAGTAGAAAATTGCGTAGAAGATACCTAACTGACCACTGACTGACGCCAGCAGCTACAATAATTGTATTATTATAACGATTGTGTCGTTTTTGTTTCCCCTCCTCCTCCTCACCAGATGGGTTTGTGGCCAGGGCCGGGGCAGGCTCACAGCTTCAGCTACATCCCCGGCTCCTCCCTCGGCCAGAATCCGTTTGTCCTCAACCCCATCGCCAGCTCTCCTCTGGATTCTTCCGAACTCCTCATGTCCAAACACCTTCAGCTCGAACCGGCCTCGCCCTCGGCAGCGACACGGGCAGCCCGCCAGCAGACGGCGGGTGGCAGCGGCAGCAGCCGGTACCGAGATGATGGTGGGGGGGCCAGTGGCCATGGCCAGGACGACGGCTCGAGGATGGTCTTTGCTGGCCCCCCTCCCGCCACTGGTAAAGGCAATGAGGAAGATGAAGACGACGACGATGATGATGATGAGGAGGAAGAAGATGACGAGGAAGAAGACGATACAAACTGCAGCTGTGGTGACAATCGGAGAGAGGCGGATAGTGTCGGCCTGTTTCCCATGGGCGATTTGGACCTGGAACAGATCGAGACGCACTGACGCTCCCCGAAGACCTGTGGTCGATTCGTTTTATGTGCATAATTATTTGTTTTACCGTTCTGAAGTACGAGTTTTTGGACTTTTGAGTCTATTCTATAAGGTGTACACATTATAGTATAATATATTTAGTTCCTGAGGCTGTTTCTCAGGTTTAATCACAAATGGCTACCTTTCTTCATTTTCAATTACTGTCCTCCTCGGATAACATTTTACAAATGAAAACCGTTATATCTCATTAAAAAAGAAAGAAAGGCATAGGATATGAATGTTAAAGAACTTACGACAAAGCATCAAAATGCTCATTTCCTACCTTTTACTTTTACTCAGGTTTGTCTTGAGTGTTCCTATTATAATATTATATTTCTTTTATACTCTGTAGAATTTTTCTTTCCTAATTAATTCCCTGTGTTTTCCTGTCGTCGTGTATGTGGAATGGAATTATTTGTTTTCTCCAAATTGTCTGTGTTATCACTTCTTCTACTATAACTATAAGAATCCAAACCAGAAGAAGAAACAACCAAAAGCTCCAGGTAATTGTAATGTGCTGCCTGTAATTAAGCAAGCTACGTAGTCTTTTTCCACTAGATGATGAACGAGGTGTTGCCTATACTATCCAGTTCTTTGGGTCAACCAATTAATAGTAAATCACAACTAGAAGTAGACGCGGGGAGTTTTGTAACATCGGTACGAACTGATTGGCCATTCCACGAGCTCAAGGCTATAGGGTACAGTGTGTGGCTAGTTGCTTCACTTTGGTTGGTTGGTAACCATCGTAGACCTAGCCATGACTGTAGAAACTGCACAGCAAGTTCATAATAATAAAGAAGACAGGATATCTTGTCATTGTAAGTTCAGACCTTAGTTCATGTCATTTTACTCCGTTATTTTTCTTCTTATATTTGTGCTGTAAATAAAAAGTTAGGCTAGTTGAGTGACATGCCTATGTTTAGTAAGTGATTTTGCCCGTAATGCAATCCCCACGGGTACCTACTACCTAGTTTCAATACACAGATGTACCGCTATGAGCTGTGTGTCCCCGGAGTCGATCCTGAGCTCCTGTAATTCCCCTTTTCATTTTCATTGAGTAGAGAAGAGGTATGAAATAGCCGACATTTCCTCAAGGCGGAAAATTCTGCAGTGGTCTGAGCTCGTGGGAGGAAGCCGAGCCGGTGTCTGCGCACAAACTTAGTTAGTGGACTTGTCCAATTAATGGAACTATTCTGGTTATTCATCAATTCAAAATATAAAAAGAAACAGAAGACTTCTTACTTGGGCAGCTTGATATTTTATTTAGTTGACTTCTTCATTCAGCATTGGAGTTCGTTTTCAATGGCAGCTTCTTTTCAAACAATTTCTTAAGATCACATTTTATTAATTAATATTAAAGATACCAAGGAAAAGAAATCAGTTTTCCAATTTTGTAAGCCATTTTTTTACAACGGACTACTACTACTACTACTACTAGGAGTAGGAGTGATAATATTAATATGGGTAAGTCCCCTTTTGGTTCTTCACAAGAACATTGGTGGGGCTGGTTTCAGGAGCCTCTTCATTATTATTAGGAGTGGCTCTTTAAGTTTGGCGTTTCTTCAGCATATGCTTTGATTTCGTAAGGAAACAGATCAACGGTATGACTTTTAATTTGAAATTGTACAGCAACAGTTTGGTCGAAAATGTACTTTGGTTACTACAAATTACATTGTTCATCATCATCATACTCTTTACTTTTACTTTTATTTTTTTCTCATGTTCCTTAGAAAAGGACTTTTGATTATTAGTTTGTTTCTAATCTCACTACATATTGTGTACAGCTCTAGATAGTCTGACCTTCCTCCACTGCCTAACTGGTGGAAGAGGGATAAGAATAATATTGAGATATATTTGGTACGTGTAGCGGGACGCAAATCGAATAATAAACGAGGCCAGGGGGCTAAAGATAGTTTAGCTACCCCCCCCCCTATATTCAGATTCCAAAAGAGACATCATGCATAACATGTGTCCCAAAACAACTTATTTGAGATTCTAGCAATTGGGTACAATCTGTTGTACATTCTTCCCTTTCTGCTCATCAGCATCATGATTGCACTGAAAAGATTTTCATCCGAGTGAAAAATATTATGCCCAACGTAAATTGTATCAAGTTGAAGGCTGCATTGAAAACTACCAGCATGACAGTGACAGCTTTCCTTGGCACATTGGGCACGTCTCTAACTTGCAAGTAGTGCATGATCAACAAAAACAGTCCAGTCTGTTTTATACATTTACCATTATTAAGAGGTCATGACATTTATGTCTTGACAGATTCAACTGTTCTATGTTAATTATACAGCTATGTACAAAAGAAGACTTTTGGTTGTGATTGTTCTTGGTAATTTTCTTCCTTAAAATGAAATTGTACATATTGAATAACAACACACTCATTTGTGGAGAAAAGCCATCAATTTCTTGTTAATGTTAATGGTGTGAAAATGCGGAACTATTTGCGTGCGTCGTGTGTGTTTCGTCATTCCCTTTCCCCTGTTGAATGGCAGCTTTTTATTATCTTCTCTCTTCTCGCGTCAACTATAACACGAATGGTCCCCATTCTGTTGTGTGTCGTTTGAGGCTATGATGACGACAGTGATGACAACACCCGAAGATTACCGAATCCTCGGATGTGTTTGATTAGGATGTATTATGTTCATATTGTACATAGTATAATATATAATATACATTCATAGGCCGCAGGGAAATAAATGGAAGCTACTTTTTCCAACCAACTTTGCTTCTAGTTCTTCTAGTTATAGGTGTCCAATTATTAGCGAAAGAGTTTCTGTGATGTTGTGAATCAACTGGCCTTAATTGGGAAAACAACAAATATTCGTCCAAATTCTAACTAAGACAGATGTATCTAATCTGTCAATTTTTGCTTTTTAAGAAGAGCAATATTAAAATCGATATCTGGTAATTTTTGTGACTTTTCCATGCTTTACGGTTTGAAAAGTTATCCATTTTAAAAAGAGATTAGTAGTCCGATACTGTAGCGAGCATATTATATTTATTGCATTGGAAAAATGTTTAAAAAGCGATCGTCATACTACTACTACTAGTACTACTACTACTACTACTACTACAGTATTTTGTGATCACACAGACACACCGCTTGGTGAACACATTTATTTGCTACAACTCCAACACATCTGATATATGTACTGGTATAGATATCCAGGTGTTACTCACTTGAGTTTTGTTACAATCGACTTGTTTACCAAGTCAATATCATGGTAAAACTACTCCTTATCAAACAAGGGTCGTGTTGGAATTAGTAGGTATAAGCTATTCAAGCAAACTTCTGATTAATTAAATTCTAAGCTATATGTGAAAGAATACTTCCCAATTAAGATAAATTGATTTATTTATTTTTGGTGATTGGGCATTTATAAGCAAAGTTATTGAAAAAAAACAATTCCATTTATTTCCGCGCTGGCACTCTATATATAGCACTGTATAATGGAGTGGCCATACTATCCTCATGAATGTGTCCAGATAGTATAATAATAAATTTTATTTTTAAAAAATTATTATAAAAACTAACAAAAAAAATGATGTGGAAACGAACAATATTGCTTCTGTTACTATCCACTTTATGCTAACCGATGAAAATCAATGGCCATATTGTCAATGTTCACCTTATAAAAATAAAATTCAGTAATGTACTTTGAGTTTGAGCTTTTCTCTTTGTTTATTCCTTCACGTATCGTTGCTTCATTTGTGGAGCTGGTTTGGATAGTACACGGCTACAGCTTGGCCTCCAATTGGACATTCATCACAGCATGCAGTGAGTGTGTGAGGGATTGGGTATGTCTGTCTGTGTGTGTGTGTGAGGGATTGGGTATGTCTGTGTGTGTGGATGGGGGGGGGAGGGACTGGGTATGTTTGTGTGTGTGTGGGAGGGATTGGGTATGTCTGTCTGTCTGTGTGTGTGGGGGAGGGACTGGGTATGTCAATTTGTTTGTGTGAAGGATTGGGTCCATCTATTACTATTTGTGTGTGTGTGAGCGATTGGTTCAGTGTCAGTCAATATGTGTGGATCAGCTCATGATTTGGCTCTGGTCCCACCAATCCAATTATTATATCTACAGTATCATGGACACAATTAGTAATTTGGAGGCGAGGTGGCCGAATAACCTGGGTTTGAGTCCCACTTCGGCACTTTGTATTTTTCCGTGGGCAAGAAAACTGCCAATATTGCAGCGCTGCTCCGCGGCTGACGTGCCGGTTATTCCGGTCTTTTTTTTGGAATTGAACCCAAAATGACAATGAGCCCATTGGGACAATATAAGGCAAATTATTTTATTTTTTATATTTATTTTAGTATATCTTATAATCCAGAATGAATAAAACGAAACTAGCAATACAGATTCTGAGTCAGGATTGTGTGTTATAAATACACCTCTCTCCTATTATGTCACGACCTCAAATAAATTAAATGATGTCATTTATGTAATGTATTGTATAGCGCTTATCTAAGATCTCTAAGCACGGCTTGACATCGTTCCATTTAATTTATCCCCTGGCAGGCCATCGCAAACCAATTTTATGTTCTCAACTCACAGCCTGTTAGAAGTGCATCAGCACTCGCATTCTAACACCAACAAGATCAGTCATTGCACGTACTGTGCAGGTACTCATTGACACCTGAGTCGTGTGGATTAAATGCACTGTATTCATTTTGTCGTCGAATCACAGATTACTTCCCCATTCGTAGAAAACGTTTATATTCAGACAAAACAATATAGGACCAACTTCCTTGCGGTTGATATAATATAAATCTTAAAGGAAGGGAGAGGAGTAAGATTAGTAAGAAGTTAAAAAATAATGCCGTTCACAAATAAAAAAGACAACAAAACTCTCTCTTTGTATATATATGAAATGTATTGGGAATATAGTCCACTGGGTCTCTCACCAGGTGGTCACACACTCCTCCATAATTAATGAATAGCATAGCATGCAGGATGAAAACAATAATTTACAATTTCAGCATACTACCTACCACTACCACCACAATCTCTCTTTCTCTCTTCTGTACTGTAGTAATGAACCAGTCACTAGTCACTTAAATAAATGATGGCATTTTATTCATATACATATAACACGTAGCCATGATCTTTACTAACTATGCTCCTAAGTCTAAGCGCGGCTTTACATCTTTCTATTTATCCCCTGGCAGGCCATAGCAAACAAATATTATTCGTTCTCAACTCCAACCTGTTGAAAGTGCATTAGCACCACCATTCTAATTCTAACACGGTCAATGAAATGAACATACACGTTATCAATAACAATAACAATAACATCAGTTTAAAAAAAAAATCTGAATGTCTTTAGTCTTGAATTGAGCACAACAAATGCTGCAGGAAAATATGGCTGTGATACCAAGGACTACCACAATGATACATTTTCTATTTATTTCCCCAATTACTTTTTTAACTTCAAAATGGTGTGAATGTGACACAACATTACAGAAATGTTACATTTACATGCGTTGCATTTACAGTGAAATAACCCTATTTTCTCTCCCATTTTTACTGAGGCTATACAATAAAAAATGCCTAACAATCATTCAATAAAAATAAACATTCTGTCATTTTTCTTTTGCATGTTACTGTTACACGAGACATAATTGCAGGCTGAGGATTTCAATTTCATCAAAAGAGCATTTCTCCGTTTTTCTTTAATCAGTCAACCATATATATTTCAATCATATCTCTGTCCTATACGCTTAGATAAGATAAGAAACAAATTGAAAGCCTTTTGTATGATTTTTGTTACCAAAGGTACAAAAATGATGTTCCCTTGTTGCAGATGTTACAAACGCAATAAGCGGCAAGCGTGACATCTTTTTGGACTTTCCTTGGCATCTCTTCTCCATATCAGCCCGAGAAAAATAGGATGATAATTTCAGTAAAAGTAAAAGATGAGAAATAAAAGTAAAATTGTTTGTGTGAAGAGAGCATATTATAATGAATGCAAAACAAACCAAGAGTATATCGTGGAACAACATTAGTACACATACATAGATAACATAGAATATCAACAACATTAGTACACATACATAGATAACATAGAATAT
>JAULCB010037857.1:0-11057 GCA_032358575.1 Dendronotus rufus | reverse complement strand
TCATCGTCACCATCTTTAGGGTATCATCATCATACTCATCGTCACCATCTTTAGGGTATCATCATCATACTCATCGTCACCATCTTTAGGGTATCATCATCATACTCATCGTCACCATCTTTAGGGTATCATCATCGTACTCATCGTCACCATCTTTAGGGTATCATCATCATACTCATCGTCACCATCTTTAGGGTATCATCATCATACTCATCGTCACCATCGTTAGGGTATCATCATCATACTCATCGTCACCATCTTTAGGGTATCATCATCATACTCATCGTCACCATCGTTAGGGTATCATCATCGTTTATTGCATCTCTATCTTACCCCCATCCAATTAGATACAAACAGTTGTCACCAATGTTAATTCTATGACTTTTACATACTAAGTACCTTTAGTTATCTCAGTCAGAATGGGACGGTAATGAGAAAAGAGAAAAATAGAAGAGAATAAAATGTTCTTATAATTAATAGCTCGTGCCACTGTACTTTTCTTTTTGTTGTTGTTGTGCATGATCGCTTTGTGTGGATGTGGGTAAGAAGAGCGTTGGTGACAGGATTGAAACATGCTAGTAGGTAAATGAATATTTTATGCAGGTATGATAACACGTCTCTGCAGTTTGAATTATTGTGACCAAATTATGGACAATACAGATGTATTATAACATGTTAATATGGATCAGTATTGATACAACAACGTTTTTGAGTATGTGTGGTTCGTACCATTATTGCTGGTGTATGTCTGTGAATGTCACTAATATTATTATGAAAATCTGATTGGATCCTTAGACAGGGCTAATCTATTCTTTTTCATGACTGCGTAGACACAATATTATGTAACGTTTCATTCTCATAATATGTGCAATTAAACAAATGTAACACACTGACTTGTGTGACACAGTTCATTTTTGTCTTCGTCGTTGTTGCTATTGCTGTTGTTACTTAATCGATATCTTGATACTGATAATAATATGGTAGGCCTACCTACTTCATATTGGTGAAAAGACGTTTATATTATCTATTATCTATTATCAACCGACCATAATATAATACAGCCAATCCTTTATTATTGGTGACGCATTAGATCAATGCGACCTTGATTGCTAGTACTAGTTCATATGATAATAATAATAATAATATCGCGTTTTCAAGCATACCATTCACTCATGGCCGGCATATTATCCCTGTTTCATTCAAAGTCAAAGTCTAAAGTTCGTTTCATTAGATAGATCACTGCAATAGGACCCGAGTTGTACGCTACCACTTATAAATTAAGTAGTATCGTGTAGCGAGCCTGCAGTGTAGATTCTCTCTCTTTTTTAAAATCTAAATGAGAGGCAACACTAAGTAGGCGACATAAGAATGTGTGTGGTTAGCAGCTGAGTAATGCGTCCAGTGTATTGCTCATAGCGCCATTCAATGACAAGCACAGTGGACTGATCACTTGCTTGCCGTAGTTCCTGTTCCGTGATATATCCCAGCTCTGCGATTTATCAAAGGTGGTTATTTGGGGCATTAGAAAAAAACCTTATTCCCCATTTGGGACTGGGCATGGAGCTGCGTATGGACACTGGTAACGCGGTATAGGTATAAGGCATTGGATAACAAAACAGTATCGTGGGGCTATGCTTCCAGCTTGTTGCTGTCAATCCAGACCTGGAAGTCAACGTCACATAATGTGTTGATGGCGTCATATTATCCTCCTTCCAGTCTGGTCTATGAGCAGTTCAGTACAAGGTAGTTTGTTCCTGGAGGTTGATTACTTATACTTATATATTATCATACTACCTTATTTACACCGACATAATATGATAATTAGCATAATTTAGTTTAAAGCACCTTACACCGAAAGGTACAGGAGGTAAATTGATCAAGAAAGAAAGAAAGAGTTTTAAGCACTCTAAAACCACATTTTATATTTTTCATAAATCAGGCTGTTGCAGGAATGCAACTTTTAAAACATCTTTTTAAACATCTTCCACACATCCACGCCTGAAGATCGAAGGGTCCAGCGTTCAAATACTGACTGGGTGCGACGTTAGTTGAGCTTTTGGTAAAGATTCTTTACACAATTTTCCGTATCCTATCGGAGACGGATATAAAATTCGGAGGGCCCCCTGGCGTTGTCTTTGTCCGAGACATTGTATACGCGCCTAACAGGCCGTAAGTTTCGTTTGGTGTGTTACATGTTTCGCCGGGGATACATAATGTGGTATTGTGAAGCACTAAGAGCATGGTGATGACCGTGGATAAGCGTTATGTATATATCATTTATTTCATTCATAATATTATTATAGTTGGGGACGAAACACGACAGTAGTATGAGATTAAAGAGAAATAAAAGTACAATCAGTTAGTATGTACATAGTCTAATCTAGGGGGTGTATCGCAAACATAATATTGGAAATAGGAACCTATTCAGGTACAAAAAACAAATATCCGCTATCATATTCTACTCAGGTGAGATCAGGTTCAAGGAATAGAAAGAAGAAGAGAAAAGAAATCAGCGCAGTTTGGAAAACAAGGGAAATCATCATCATATTAAAAAAAAGAAATTGGAAAAAAAGCAGTTGACCTATTTGAAAGAGATTACAAAACGTATACAATGAGAGAACAGACCAAAAAAAATAAAAAAAATACAGCGCTGCCGTGACCAGGATTCGAACCTGGGTTGTCACGGCCACAACGTGAAGTACTAACCACTATACGATCACGGCTATTTCGCTGCTTACATTTAGAGCGATATTTCGTTAAGTTTAGTGAGTTTGTCGACACAAAGGGTGGTGTGACATTTCCATTCCCGTCCGTCTTGGCCTCCACCTTCTTCGTTGTCTCAGTCGGCCGTCAGTGCGAACTTATCCGCCATTATCAATTCAGGGAAGAAACGAGAATACAAATAGATAGAGAAACAGGGTTAAATACATAGAAAGAGTTTTGGGAAACAAATATCTTCAGCGCAATAAATTCTTTAAGAAAAGATTGTTTTTAAAGAAAAAAATATACAGCACACGACCTGCCGTGACCAGGATTCGAACCTGGGTTGTCACGGCCACAACGTGAAGTACTAACCACTATACGATCACGGCTATTTCGCTGCGTTGTTGTGACGCAACATCTACTTGATAATTACTTCTAGGTTCTCGTGAATAATATGCGACCTATAATGGTTAGCAAAATCCCATCAGACGATAAATTATACCGCTTGTTTTAGATAGTCGTGTTTCGGATTTTTCGGACAAAGACAACGTCATGGCGACGTCACGGCAGATGAGCTGCCATGTTTTTTGTTTTTTTCTTTCTTTCACGTTGAAATAGTCTGTCAACTTCTCCCATCTTTCATTATTCAACAATGCAATACATGGCATTGTGATTTGCCACTAATTACCTTTGCTCGAAAAAAATTAAAGGTCAAAATTAAAAATATTTTCTTTTGCCCTTTGTCACGTTGTTATAGTTATAGCAGAAATAATGAAGAAATGTGGTAATTTTCTGAATGTAATTCTTGTGTAAACTGGGACGACAAAGAGCGTAATAATATCATTCACAATACCCAAGACAGGTGGGAAATGTCACACCACCCTTTGTCTCGACACATTCCGGAAGCCCTAATGACCCAACTAAATGTCGCACCACATACAAGCAGCGAAATAGCCGTGATCGTATAGTGGTTAGTACTTCACGTTGTGGCCGTGACAACCCAGGTTCGAATCCTGGTCACGGCAGGTGAGCTGCAATTATTTATTTTTAATAAAGTAACCATGTATTTTTTTAATAAAGTACCATGTATTTTTTCAAACTCTCTCTAGGCTGATTCTTCTTCGTTTGTTCTTTTTTTCTTCCCTGATAAAACCAAACACAACGCCACGGGGACCTCCAAATCGTACATCCATCTACTGTGGTAGGACGAGGCAAGCTGTGTAAATAATATGCTTTGCCCAAAGACTTAACGTTGGTCTCGGCGAGAATCCGAACCCAGGACCCATTGATCACTGGTTCAATTCGCTGACCACGCGTTCGCCGACGTGACAGAGAAACATCACCGCCGTGAAAACATATTATAGAATGAGAGGGTACTAGAAGTAAATCCATGTCGTACCAAATGCAAGCAGCGAAATAGCCGTGATCGTATAGTGGTTAGTACTTCACGTTGTGGCCGTGACAACCCAGGTTCGAATCCTGGTCACGGCAGATGTGCTGTTATTTTTTTATTCTTATCAATTTTTAGAACAATGACAATTGACCGTGGTTTTTTTAAACTCTCTCTCCATCTCAACGCTGATTAATCTTCGGGTTTCTCCCCTGAATTGACAATGGCGGATAAGTTCGCACTGACGGCCGACTGGGACAACGAAGAAGGTGGAGGCCAAGACCGACGGAATGGAAATGTCACACCACCCTTTGTGTCGACAAGCTCTCTCATTACCTCACGAAATGTCGCTCTAGATGCAAGCAGCGAAATAGCCGTGATCGTATAGTGGTTAGTACTTCACGTTGTGGCCGTGACAACCCAGGTTCGAATCCTGGTCACGGCAGCGCTGTATTTTTTTTTCTTCATTTTTCATGTCACTGTACTTGACTGAAGCTTACAAGTAAATACTGAGGAAACATTTACGAAAAAGAACAAAAGAATAAAAAGCAGCGTTTAGAGAGTTTGAAATACAAACACGGCATGGTCACTAAAATCAAAAATTACAACATCAACAAACTAAAACAGAAGAAATGAAATAAGATAGAAATGAGAAAAAAAAATGGCAGGCAACATGCCGTGACCAGGATTCGAACCTGGGTTGTCACGGCCACAACGTGAAGTACTAACCACTATACGATCACGGCTATTTTGCTGCTGGCATATTATTATGGTGCGACATGTATGTACTCAGTTGGGGCCTACTGAATCTGGCGACACAAAGGGCGGTGAGCAGCTATGGCGGTGAGACATTTCCCATCTGTCTTGTGAACGCTGTACAATATCCCAGGTGGCGCGAGAATTAAATTTAGAATGGAAACATGTTTCGTCAATGGTTCTGATATAACAATGGTTAAAAGTGCAAAATGTAGGCTTCATGATATATTATCTATGTAATAAGATACCCACAGAGAACGTCAACGACATGAATAAAAAACAAAAGAAAAAGAAGAAAAAATACTGCACACGACCTGCCGTGACCAGGATTCGAACCTGGGTTGTCACGGCCACAACGTGAAGTACTAACCACTATACGATCACGGCTATGTCGCTGCTTGCATGTGGTGCGACATTTAGTTAGGTAATTAGGGCGACAGAGATGATCATTCATTGATTAGGGCCTGCTGCTGAATGTGTCGACACAAAGGGGGGTGGACATCTTCTTTCTCGTCGGTCATAATATTATTATGCTGCACATTAAATGAGAGCATTTATATATAGCGCTTTTCCACGGTCATCACCATGCTCAAAGCGCTACACAATACCACATTTATCCCCAGGAAAAACATGTAACATCAAACGAGACATGCGGCCTGTTAGGCGCGTATACATTTCGGACAAAGACAACGCCAGTGGGACCTCCGAATTTTACATCCGTCTCCGATAGGATGAGAAAAATCGAGTAAAGAGTCTTTCCCAAGGACTCAACATCGGGCCACGTCGGGACTCGAACCCTAGACCCTTCGATCTCCAGGTGGATACGCTGACCACTAACTTTCTGCGTTACTGAGAAACGATTTATTGTTCAGGAATAATTGGCCATTATGAAGGTTCTTTATTTATTTCTATCGTCTGATGGGTTTCACCAGGGTAGAAAATAAGAACAAAAGAAAAAATACTATGAAGAGAATTTGGAAAGCTCATTAAAAAAAAGTGATATTGTGATGAAAAAAAAATTGCAGCTCACATGCCGTGACCAGGATTCGAACCTGGGTTGTCACGGCCACAACGTGAAGTACTAACCACTATACGATCACGGCTATTTCGCTGCTTGAATGAGGTGCGTCATAGTCATAGATGTATTAACTTCGTTGGGGCCACAGACAAAAAATATCTAATTTGTGGTTGGGGTCTCCTGAATCTGTCGACACAAAAGGGTGGTGTGACATTTCCCATCTGTCTTGTACTTGTACAGGCTTCTGCGTCTTCTTTGTCGTCCAAGTTGACGCAAGTTTTAATTACAAAAAATTCATAGTGCTAGATATAGATTAAGGGTTATGAGGGAGACAGACAACTTCAACGAAAAAAAATAGATTTTTTTTACTATCATCAGAAAAAGAGAAAAAAAATTGCAGGTCATCTGCCGTGACCAGGATTCGAACCTGGGTTGTCACGGCCACAACGTGAAGAACCACTATACGATCACGGCTATTTCGCTGCTTGCTTGTGATGCGACATGGATGTATTTACTTATCTCCTTGAAACAAAACTTAACTTTCAAAGGGAATTAATGTTTAATTCTACTACAAAAAAGGTCCTAGTGCTAGATATAGATTAAGGGTTATGAGGGATATGAACAGACAACTTCAACGATATGAAACAATAACAGATTTTTTGACAATATCAGAAAAAGAGAAGAATAAAAAATACAGCACACGACCTGCGGTGACCAGGATTCGAACCTGGGTTGTCACGGCCACAACGTGAAGTACTAACCACTATACGATCACGGCTATTTCGCTGCTTGCATGTGATGCGACATTTAGTTGGGTCATTAGTAGGGTGATTAGATAAGAGATGATCATTCCTTGATGGTTGATTAGGGCCTGCTGCTGAATGTGTCGACACCAAGAGTGGTGGATATCTCCTTTCCCGTCTGTCATAATAATATGCTGCACCTTCTACGTTACTGAGGAACGATTTATTGTTCAGGAATAATTGGCCATTGTGAAGGTTCTTTATTTATTCTATCGTCTGATGGGTTTCACCAGGGTAGAAAAGAAAAACAAAAGAAGAAAAAAACATGGAGATAATCTGGAAAGAAAACACGGGTATGGTCATTTTTTTTAAAAGGTAATATTTTGAAGAAGAAAAAATTGCAGCTAACCTGCCGTGACCAGGATTCGAACCTGGGTTGTCACAGAGAACGTCAACGACGTGAATAAAAAACAAAAGAAAAAGAGACATTGAGTTAGGAAATTTGATGGACATCTTCTTTTTTGACTGTCATGATATGCTGCACCTTCTGCGTTACCAAGAAACTATTGTTCAGGAATAATTGGCCATTGTGAAGGTCCTTTATATTTCCTTCTATCGTCTGATGGGTTTCACCAGGGTAGAAAAGAAGAACAAAAGAGAAAAGAAAATGAAGAGACCTTGGAAAGCAAACATGGGTATGGTCTTTTTTTAATATTGTGAGAAAAATAAATTGCAGCTCACATGCCGTGACCAGGATTCAAACCTGGGTTGTCACGGCCACAACGTGAAGTACTAACCACTATACGATCACGGCTATTTCGCTGCTTGCATGTTGTGCGACATGGATGTATTTACTAAGTTGGGGCCTCCCGAATGTGTCGACACAAAGGGCGGTGAGCAGCCATAGCGGTGAGACATTTCCCATCTGTCTTGTGAATGCTGTAGAATATCATCTTTGTCGTCCCAGGTGACGTGAGAATTAAATTTAGAATGGAAACATGTTTCGTCAATCGTTCTGATATAACAATGGTTCAATTGCAAAATGTAGGCTTCATGATGTATCTAAGATACCTCCAGAGAACGTCAACGACGTGAATAAAAAACAAAAGAAAAAGAGAAAAAAATACAGCACACGACTTGCCGTGACCAGGATTCGAACCTGGGTTGTCACGGCCACAACGTGAAGTACTAACCACTATACGATCACGGCTGTTTCGCTGCTTGCATGTGGTGCGATATTTAGACTAGTTAGGTAATTAGGGCAAACAGATCATTCATTGATGAGGGGCTGCTGAATCTGTCGACACAAAGGGGGGTGGACATCTCCTTTCTCGTCTGTCATAATAATATGCTGCACCTTCTGCGTTACTGAGAAACGATTTATTGTTCACGAATAATTATGGCTATTGTGAAGGTTCTTTATATTATTTCTTTCTATCATCTGATGGGTTTCATCAGGGTAGAAAAGAAGAACAAAATAGAAAAGAAAATGAAGAGAATTTGGAAAGCAAACACGGTTATATTCATTTAACAAAAAAGGTAATATTTTGAAGAAAAAAAGTTGCAGCTGACCTGCCGTGACCAGGATTCGAACCTGGGTTGTCACGGCCACAACGTGAAGTACTAACCACTATACGATCACGGCTATTTCGCTGCTGGCATGTGGAGCGACATGACAATATATTTATTAAGGTACGGCCTTCTGAATGTGTCGACACAAAGGATGGTGATACATGGCCCATCTGTCTTGTACATGCTGTGTCTTCTTTGTCGTGCCGACACGTGCATTAAATCAAGAAAAGAAACATAATTTACCCTGAATGCTTATAATATTATAACATCGGTAGGGTACTAGATCTAGTAGAGTCTATCTAGATATACCGTAAGCTTCATGAAGGATAATAATAATTGATGGTAGACAGCGCCGATGACATGAAGGAACTTCTACGTTTATACGTGTGCAATAATATTATGGTGACCTTTAAAAGTTGACCTTTAATTATTCTTTTTTGAAGCAGGTAAAATGGCCGCAGATCACAAATGACATGTATTGTATTGTTTTGTCATTCTTTATCATTTTCAGCATTGAATCCTCAAAAGGGAAATGGTTTTTGTCCTGAAAACCTGAATGAATAAACAGGTATTAAAAAATATAACCTGTATCATCACGACATACCTAAACATTGGGAATACCCCCAGATAATAACTGTTGAAGTATTGTCAATGCATTACGTGTTTATTATAGCATTTAGTTTTGGTTTGAATGAATCCACAGTGCTCTATTTCTCACAACCTAACGTTTGGAGATTACATTCACCGTTGGGGGGTTCAGAGGGAAGCATCTTTTGGAGTTATTTGACATCGTGGCACAAAAAAAGGGATGTAAGTTTGTAGATGCAAAAAGGAAGACATTGGATAGAAATCAGTGGTGAAAGTTCGTTTATAATAATGCTTAAACCTAACACCTAAAGGTACAAAAGATAAATTGATCAAGAAAGAAAGAAGCCATGTTATAGTTATACGTTTGATTTGTTGAAACAAAATGATGTTGTCTCCTTCTCGATCATTATATTATTAAAATGGAATCGCCACAGTCCGTAAATATATCATAGATATTCAAAAACTGACGCATTCTAAACTCTATTTGTAAAGAGACAACCCGAAACGTCCAGTGGTTTTTTTGTGGTTTTTTCGGGAGCTTTTTTCTCTTTTCCTTTCTTGTTTTGTTTTTCTTGGGTTTTTTTCCGTCTATGATAAAAGCAGCTCTTTCATATTCACTCACCTTGTCTTGATATTTTCTCTAGCTTCTTGTACCCATTTCATATCTAGTTCAGTCTAATCGTGGTAGGATGAGCAACGTAGACAGGAACCTGTCGGCCAGGTACAAAGTCCCTACAACAAACAAATTATATAAATACAGGGGAGATAAGAAATGTTTTGGGGCGGTTTTTTCATTGAAAAAAAGTAAGAAGAAAAAAAGAGAACAAGTGTTATCAAGAAAGAGTTTGGAAATCAAACAATTTCGTTACTGTTTTCAAAAAGCTCCAAAGAAGAAAAAAAATACAGCGATGCCGTGACCAGGATTCGAACCTGGGTTGTCACGGCCACAACGTGAAGTACTAACCACTATACGATCACGGCTATTTCGCTGCTTGCATGTGATGCGACATTTAGTTGGGTCATTAGGGCGAATAGATAAGAGATGATCATTCATTGATTAGGGCCTGCTGCTGAATGTGTCGACACAAAGGATGGTGGACATCTTCTTTTTTGGCTGTCATGATATGCTGCATCTTCTGCGTTACTAAGAAACTATTGTTCAGGAATAATTGGCCATTGTGAAGGTCCTTTATATTTCTTTCTATCGTCTGATGGGTTTCACCAGGGTAGAAAAGAAGAACAAAAGAGAAAAGAAAATGAAGAGAACTTGGAAAGCAAACATGGGTATGGTCTTTTTTTAATATTGTGAGAAAAAAAAATTGCAGATCACATGCCGTGACCAGGATTCGAACCTGGGTTGTCACGGCCACAACGTGAAGTACTAACCACTATACGATCACGGCTATTTCGCTGCTTGCATGTGGAGCGACATGACAATATATTTATTTAGTTAGGGCCTTCTGAATGTGTCGACACAAAGGGTGGTGAGACGTTTCCCACCTGTCTTGTGCATGCTGTGTCTTCCTTGTCGCGCCGACACGTGCATTAAATCAAGAAAAGAAACATAATTTGTCTTCAATGTTTATAATAATATCATAACATCGGTACTATCTCGAGTCTATCTAGAGATCCCGTAAGTTTCATTAAGGATAATATGATGGTAGACAGCGCCAATGACATGAAGAGTCTTCTTGGTGGCCTTTAAAAGTTGACCTTTAATCATTGTTTGAACTAGGGAAAATGGCTGCAAATCACAAATGACATGTCGTATTGTATTGTTTTGTCATTCTTTATCATTTCAACCATTGGATCCTAAAAAAGGAAATGGGTTTTGTCCTGAAAACCTGAATGAATAAACAGGTATTAAAAAATATAACCTGTATCATCACATAAACATTGGGAATACCCCCAGATAATAACTGTTGAAGTATTGTCAATGCATTACGTGTTTATTATAGCATTTAGCGTTGGTTTGAATGAATCCACAGTGCTTTATTTCTCACAACCTAACGTTTGAAGATTACATTCACCGTTGGGTGGTTCAGAGGGAAGCATCTTTTGGAGTTATTTGACATCGTGGCACAAAAAAAGGGATGTAAGTTTGTAGATGCAAAAAGGAAGACATTGGATAGAAATCAGTGGTGAAAGTTCGTTTATAATAATGCTTAAACCTAACACCTAAAGGTACAAAAGATAAATTGATCAAGAAAGAAAGAAGCCATGTTATAGTTATACGTTTGATTTGTTGAAACAAAATGATGTTGTCTCCTTCTCGATCATTATATTA
>JAULCB010037745.1:2979-18519 GCA_032358575.1 Dendronotus rufus | reverse complement strand
CTCTCTCTCTCTCTCTCTCTCTCTCTCTCTCTCTCTCTCTCTCTCTCTCTCTCTCTCTCTCTCTCTCTCCAGATACACGATCCGAGTCTCACACATAAACCTGCTGCAATCAGAGATTAGCTCCTTTCAAGGGGAGATGATTCAAATTGACATTCTAACATCCCTAATTCCTTGCCCTTGATTTAGTGAACGAAGACGTCTTATTGATTGGGGAATCATGTCTCCAAGGATTCAATGAGAAAGCTGTTAGGGATCGATAGACGGACGGCGGCAATGTCCGGAATAACGTGGGTTTTTTTATATGAAAAATTAGAGAAATAAAGAAGGTATGAGCGAATGAATGAATGCGTGGAAGGAAGGAAGGGCGGGGAAGAAAGGGAGGAGAGGATGGAAGTAAGAGGGATGGATGAAATATATGAAATTATGATGAAGGAAGGTAAGAAAGAGGGATGGACGGATGGGTGGAAGGATGGATGGATGTATAGATGAACGTACGGATGGATAAGTGGTTGTGTGTGTGTAGAGATAATGAAAACGTGTGATAAGTAAGAAAACTCAAAACCATGATTATTTTTTAGGAATACGTGAGCGATGTCCATGAGTAATAGCCTTTGTGGTTGGAGTTTTATGCCCGATGACCAACAGTGGCTATTGTCTATGACAGGATTCGAACCCATGGCTTCTAGATCCACATCACTAGTGCCTGGGCACCCAACGCATCCCACAACGGATACACACAGCGGTGGAAATGTGCAACATAATATTTATTTCGGTCCCTGACAACGAACGGTTTAAAAGGTAAACGAGAAAGAAAGAAAGAAAGAAAGAAAGAAAGAAAGGAAGGAAGAGAAGGAAAGAAATATAATATATTCATGCTACTGTAATGTTGGCTTTTCCTTCACACGGAACTAAAGGCAATTCGCTAAAAAAATTGACCATTTGAGAAAGCCATAAGACTACAATACAAATATGAAAGACAACCTCGGCAAACAAAATAAAATGCCTTAGGTTATAAACTGGAAAAGAAAACCAATTTGTGATTATTTTGTTTGCCTATTTAGTTCATGAAAAAAAAAATCAATTCAAACTGACTTGTCTCGGCAGTGAACTGGTGAAGGGCTAATATAAAATGATATCATTTAAAGTAAAAATTGGCGAACGAAGATAAGACTATTGATTTTAGTAGCAACTTAATTGCTGCGATCATCGAATGTAGTAAACTCAGTTCATGGTAACAGTAGGTACTGCTTGGCAAACACTGTAACAAGCCAATTACGGCTGGAGCTTAACCCGGTTTCAAAAGAATGAAGCTGATTGTGGACAAGTGTTGTTAGTCATAATCTAGATATTATCTAGTACAAGCGTAATTCCCCGTTCGGCGAACGGGACGGAGTGGTATTATAGATTTCAGTCCGACGAAGATTGTCTGTCCAACGTACAGTGTGTGTTCCGGTCTCTAGTACTAGTACCCATTTACTTGTAGGCGGCACAGGGATGTAGTAGGGGACATTAATGATATGTAAAGCTTCTTTCCTTAGGACACAATGTCGTAATCTGTGATAAAAAAAAATAAAAAATTTAGATCTCTGGGAAGTTTAAAACCATGACCCCCTATCTAGTCCTCTGAACGGGAAGATAGGAAAACGACCTCGCTATTATCAATGTCACACCTTGACACATGATATAACAGTGTAACAGTCAACTGGGTCATTGGAAACTCCAGCTGCGTAAATTATGGCCTGATTACCACCAGATTATGGCCTAGTAACGCCAGCTGATTGTGCTGAAACATTATGTTTATGAACCAATTCGAACAGTCATAGGTCACAAGATGGAAAATGTCAAGTTAAGTTGAACCAAAAAAATAAAACATTATCTAAATAAGTTAAGTGACAGGTGGTTGTTTTTTTCTAGATTAGGACAACTTATAATTGTAAGCCTCTTTTTTTTTCCATCAGTGCGATTTTCTAACAGTGTTGATGTGTTTAAAAGGCCCATTTTTTAAATGAATATCTTTAGGCATGTTTAGAACGTAAATATTATAATAATATAGTTATTGGCTTTGATTGTTTCATTATTGAACGCCTGTCAATGTAATAAATTCTGAATTTTTCAACCTTTAAGTACGAGTGGGGGAGTGGGTGCGAATGGCTCATTGTGAAGCGTCTTGCTTGAGGCTTTGGCGAAGGGCATTAGACAAAATTAATTTAATAAACGTATTATTATTCACCTCCTTACTGAATTCAAGGCAATTCTAATAATATTCTTCCCCAAAAAAAAAGAAAATATACAGACAGACAAAATGCTTTAGGCTAAAAGCTTACTAAGAAAACCAACCAATTTGTGTCAGGTTTTTAAAATAATATAATAATTCATAATTTAAATAAAATACAATAACAAATCCAAATCCAGTCACCAGAGTTATAGTAGAGTGTTGATGGCGAATGAAGTACCATAATCTATTATTTAAAGTGAAAATTGGCGGTTTATCGATATTAGTAGCAGTATTACAACTGCTGTGGTATTCGCTGCGATTAGGGCAAATGACTCAGCTCATAATAGTAGTAGTAACTTCTACTGCTACTGCTACAGACTTGTTTTGTTTGTGGTTAGTGGTGGTATTTCTTTCGAAAATTTTACATTTCTATACATAATACATAATAAGTCGGATAAAGAATGAAGTATGAATTGAATTGACGTGACATAAATTGAACAAGGAATGAATCATTGATAACGCATAACGCCACGCTTATTTCACACCTGTCTTAATCTAACACCAGTGTACAGGATTTTGAGATTATGATAATGATATATTATAGAGAACCAACAAAAATAGGAAGTTATCAATTTTACAAATTCATATTATGTTATTCGCCGTCAAGCAGCTAGATATGATGAGATTTTGAGTCGGGTTTTTTTCTTTCTTTTAAACTATTGGTTCTCCAAACCAAAAACAAAGTTGGGTTATTTTTTTTTCTTTCTCAAATCCTTAAAAAGTGACATTGGCCGGCAATGAATATAGAATGAGGGTGCCGAAAATATTATAGATTGCAGCAAGAATGAATCGGTGTGTTGAAAATAATATGATAATCAATAATAATTACTAAGCTCAATGCATGTAAGTTATTTTAGAATTTTGTATATAATTTAACGTTTCTAAAGGTAGTGTTCGCGTGGAAAGTATACAAAGGGGTGTCTGTGTCCTTTGATAAGATCTGGAACTGCCATTTCTGACGTGAAGCCAGACACTATGAGAAAACATAATCTGATCAACTAACAAGCTAACGTGCTCATCATTCTCTGGTTCCGTAGTATAGTCTGTGTAATAAACTATGAACGGATTGCCACAGAAGACTTTCGGGAGAGCGGGAAAGCTACGCGTTGAGAAAATAAACGTCTTTGATTAAAAATGTCTAAGTCGGTATTATGATTTGGTATCTCAATCCAAATTGGTTAGTATCTAATTCGAATTGTTACCACTAAAAAAAGCTTCAAAGTCCGTGTAAGTGGGTCTGGTCAAGGGAAAGACCCCAATCTTTTAGTCCATCGCCAACAGCGCTTGAACTTAAACGGCAATAGCATGGCATAGTATTATTATGCTCTCATACAAAAACTCGTCCTTGGTGGGATTCGAACCAGGGTCTACTGGGTGGCGAGCAAGACCTATAGACTTCAGACCTCATTGGCGCTCGATTATCAACATAGGGGTGTTTCCTATTATCGTACGGTTCAGTATTGCTATCAATGAAACTATCATTTTTTTCTTTTAACAAACGCTTTTTTTTTTTTACGTTCAGGCTGTCCCTGAAACTGTCAGCTACCAAACTATTCTAGTATTTCTAGCGACGCAAATCCTTGAGTAATCTCCGGCATATTAACCATTGTATCTACCACCAAATCCAGACATCTACTACTACAGCAGTTCATACACCAATATATAGGCAGTAACTGCAACTGCTGCTGCCAGACCTACACGACATTCTTCTCCGTGGCATCGGACTGAAGGAGGAAAACCCAAGCAGTCACTAAAGTCGGAATGGCAAAGTACAAGAAGTTAACTTTGGCATGCAGTTGGTTACTTTCCTTCTTTTTTTTCTTCAATTCGGACAGATTCAGATTATGTAGAGTCTACCCTTCTCTGTCTAAACGTAGAGCAATAATTATCAGACACCGTTCAGGGTGCCTGGTTTGATACAATATCTCCATTACCGTTATGGGCTACCTGTGCACCTGGCGTGTGGTGCTAGATAAAGAGGTCTGCACTATTTTCCTATGTAGTCTTGTATGTACAGTTGCCTTACGCACGGCTCCGTAAAAGGGTCAAATTGGACTTACTAACTGCGTTTGTCATAGTTACTGCAGTGTTATTCAATATAACAAACGTCATTATAATATTATTATCTTAGAACTGAAGAAAAAGCCTTACACGATGGGTGTACGGTTTGAATCCCCGGAGGCCTGGACACGGAACAGAGTCCTACAATATAAAATAAATACTCAAAAAAAACTGTACATCAATTTATCCTTCAACAGACCAATTCATTCTGAATCCGGCTTTTTCTCTTCCGTTGCAGTTGCCAATGGGGCTATCATGCCATCCTACGGAGGAGGTTTTCTTAACAGGCTACTCACTCGTGAATAAAGTGACGAAAGAAACCGTTTAAAGAGTCGTTCCTAAGGACTCAACGTCAGACTACGCTAGTCGGGATTCGGATCCAGAATCTCTCGGTCTCGAGTCAAACGCGCTACCCGTGACACAGCATGGGTTATCCTAAAAATTCCATCAGTCGTAAAGGCCCTATCACCAGCCCAAGAATAAGACCACTAAGGTGCAAACTGGAGCTTGATTTCATCACCTGGCTAACTGCTCAGTAAAGCCACGTTTCGTAGATACAGACACACGCACCCGATATAGCACCACAGAGAAGACAGACGGGCACGAACGAACGAACTCTAGTATCTAGGCGCAATCTAGAAATATCGGCCAGGGGGAAGTTTCTGTTGGTCATTATCCAAACATCTGGTTTTCCCGGAGTTATTTTTAGACACGTCCCTCCCCCCATTCCGATAGTTCCCCCATTCCGACTTGGCATTTCGTTTAATGAGGGTGGCGAGATAAGAAGGAAGTAGCGGCAGGGCGTTCCCCGACTGGCACACCGAGATAATAGACTAGAACTAAAAGCCGACGGTGGCATCGATAGAAATAAATAAAGTGGTTCTGGGTTTGGTAGTTATCAGATTTAATAATCATGAAATAGATAATAATAATGATATTATTATGACAACGTGATGCGGTAATTTATCTTGATTGTTTCGTGGATTGAAAGATAAAATACGACGTACCGTTCGTTTAATACGAAGTGAAGCTGCTGCGTATTTTCTTGAATTGTCCTGAATATTCCATTACCCGCTCCCCCGCAACATAATAATATTGTCTATACGTTTAATATTAAGTACCGTAATAGTGTGTCTTATTCGGAAGCCAGCAACAAAATACAAGAGTTCCGCATTGATATTAGTATTAGGGTCGGGCCGGGTGCTGCTTGCCATCCGCCCGGCAAATCCCGAGTTTTAACCATGACTGAAAGCGAAGTTACGAAAGGTCTTAACATGACAACGGCACACTGGTCAATGGCCATACAGGAATATTGTTTCATATTTTCCCTTATTGGTCCCAAGGGACACATCGCCATTTTGGGTTCAATTTCGAAGAACCCACAGGGCAGCGCCGCATTATGTGTTTGTATATTATTATATACGCCTTATGTTTTCATGATAGGGTATCCAGCACTGATAACGTAGGAAATGCATTTTCTCCAATGGCATTCGTAAAACTTGAAATTTCAGTCGAGTGGATTGAAGTTGAAGTACCTAAGTGATACAAGGCAGAGCAGTCACTGTGATGATTTGGTGTGTACAAAACAAAGGGTGGGGGGAGAATTAATACTATGGAATAGGGGGATGATGCTTAAACCTTACACCGAAAGGTACAAAAGGTAAATTGATCAAGTAAGAAAGAACGAAAGAAAGAATAGGGGGATATCTAGCATAGAGCTAGACTAGAATGTAGGTGTGTCACATGACAGAAAGAGAGAGGGGGAGAGGGAGAGCGAGACGAAGTACAGAGAAAGAGAGAGAGAGAGAGAGACAGAGAGACCGAGAGACAGAGAGACAGAGAGAGAGAGAGAGAGAGAGAGAGAGAGAGAGAGAGAGAGCGAGAGAGAGAGGAGGATAAGGAGGAGGGTAGGTTGATATATACCCTAGATCTTTTACGACTACGGTAGGTAATTTACGGGACCGTCCGATTGAACTCGTATCACTCTCCCAAAGAATAACTATTCGAAAAATAGGACGTGTGTGTAATTGTAATGTGCGCGCGCGTACAAATTCAATGCGCGTTTTTGTTTGTTTGTTTTTGCACAATAGGATTTGATGACCGAAATGTGAAATCGTCCGTCTTGACATCATTATTATTTTGCCAAGGGAAAAACTCAGACCGGTACATATTCATTTCGCTTGGAACAGCAGATGAGAATTGATTTTCCACTGTGGAAGTCGATAGGATAGTATAACATCAGACGAAACATGCGGCCTGTTAGGCGCGTACACAATTTTCCGGACAAAGACAACGCCAGGGGGACCTCCGCAGCAAAGTCAAGCCATATAATATACTTGCTGCTCGTGTCCGGATTCGAACTTTGGACATCTGCTGTGTGGTGGGCAAGTTCGTTGCCACTAGACCACAACGTCGCCATCCATTTATCGATTCGATAGGTGGCGTCTGTGGTGTACCTAACGGTCGGTACGTTCTCCAAGATCGAGGGTCATCACGTTCGAATTCCTGAATAAACTGTAGGCGTATCTTTTCTCATTACATTCTATCAGAGATTTACGATAGACAGCGTTGCTTTTGTCCGAAAAAAATGATAAGTTTTGTTATCCAATCACACAGCTTAGTTTTAAATTGTGAAGGAGGTGGAAGCTTTAACCGCCTTTGACAAAACAGAGTTGGGAAGTACTATTGATCAGGAACTACAGCAAGCAGCCCACTGTGCTAATTCTATAATGTTTATATCTAGTATTGGCTGCACTTCATTGCATGCTGTATGTATCGTCTGAGGTGTTTCCCTGAATCCCAGGGGCAAACAGGTGGTAGGTATACATTGTGAGTGGTTTGGAAAAGGACGAGACGTCTAGCATCTATTAATGGGCCAAAAAGTCCGTTTTATCATTTTATGGCCAATTTGTTTTGCTGGTAATTTTGTAACCAGAGATTCATCGAATCCCGTCTAACTCTTGTCGGCACCCAGCTCGATACTCAAGTCTTAAAACGGTGAAGGAGGTAGATGCCCCAAGAACCAACCGTGACAAAACACAAGAGCGGGAAAATCCAATGGATGAAAATACGGCAAGCAGGTATCAGCCCACTGTGCCCAATTCAATAGTCATCAAAAATAATTACAAAAATTATTGGATGTTGAACAAAATTGAACAAAAAGACAGTAAACATAGGATTTAGACTTTATTGGGGTACAGAGGCCTTGTAATAATCCCTTACACACACACACACACTGAGGTCTTGCTTTCACTGTTACTACACTTAAATCTACATGCTTGTTACAACACATTTATAAAGAAGACCTAATTAAATAGTAAGACAAAGTCTGCTCTATTTCTAATAATGAAAATAATCCAAACGTACAAGTTTCTGATTAAATGGATTCAATTCAAATTTAAAGAGAAAAAGAATAGTTTCTAGAATATATTATTTGCAAGATCTTGTCCACAGATATAAAACCATGAAATATTTTCTTTCACTAATACACAACTTCTACACGAGTACTACACACGATAATAAATTATTAAATATTATTATAGTTAATCTGTTTACACATGGAAGGATATTGAAATACAATTAGTACATGACTAGCGGCAACATTTCTCCAAATTCAAACTGGTCGTTTTACACGTGAATTGCGTTTGGAAGAAATGTTCGATGGGATGAATAAATGTTAAATTCATAGTTTGCATGAATGGTAGGTAAACAATATTGAAAAAAAATCGCCATGTTAAGATAGTTTTGATAAACGTTCATGACAGAAGGTTCAATCCATACATTCAAATTATACAACTTTCTGAATATTCTGTGCATCATGATAATAATATAATATATTGAATGAACAAACTTTCAACATTTGATCGAGTGAATACGATTTGATGAAAAAAAATGTGAAGTGAAGCATAGTGGCATTGAATGGGATATTTAATATGAAAACGTATTCTTGAATGAAAAATTTACCAATATTACGTTAAATTGATTGATTAAAATGAAAGGACAATTTCTTCCTTGACATGCCGGTATCTAAGGTGGATCGAAATGAAGTTTAATGGAATGTTGTGATTTGTGGGGAGGTCAATTTAGAAATAAACCCCCCTGGGAAAAGGCAAAAGAAAAGACAAAGGGAGCGAATTAAAGCATAAAATAAAGGGATTAAAACAAAAAAAGGTTAAATATAATACTTTTGCTTCTTGATAGGAGGGAAATCACAAAGGGAGGGGTGCCAAAACTAAGAACTTTCAAATAGTCGTTATTTCTATATAAAAAAACTTTAAACTCGTAACTAGGAATCAAATTTCGGGGGAGTTTTTAAAAGATGCCTGAATACAACTACTAAATAGAAGCATATACGAGAAAATGAACTGAAATTAAAAAGCAATACAGGATATTTTTCTTTTTCAATATCAAAGTTCTCTTTTCGAACCAAATACATTTCAATTATGATGGATGGAATTATGTACGACTTGAAACCTGCCCTACCAAAGTTAAGAAATAAAAGCAGAAAGAGACACATCAAAGAGGGGGGATATGAACACACTTGATTAAATGAAAAAGGAAAAAAAATACCACCAGTTGGGCAAGGGGCTAATAATAGAAAGTACGCAATGTGGAAAGTAAAAAAAAAAAAGAGGAAAAAGGTACTATGGTGTTCGTTGGTATTGTGGGAAAAGATGAATTTGAACAAAACAGGGCATTTATTTGCAGCAGCAAAATAGGAAAATAGTCCTGGAAGTTTTTAAAGCAGGACTTAGTGTTGTTAGCCATTTGACGTTACGTTAGATGGTAAGACTAGATGCTTTAATATGAATGTTTGACGTTTTACTAACACTAACTGCGTGGAAAAAAGACTTGGAGACGTGAAAGGATGGTTGGGGTTGTCGTGCTATGATAATGGAAGGATGAATGTTGGTGAAAAAGGAAAAAGGTGGTGGATCACACATGAAACCGGACAAGGGCTTTTCAATGAAAGTATTTTTGAATGAGCTATTTAAAGCTGGATGGTGGTGATATTATACAATAAAAAGGATACAATTCGGACTAACAAATTCAATCATTCCATTTTCTAGATTCAGAATACAAACAAGAGGAGAGAGAAAGAAGAGAAGAGAAGAAAAAAATTCATGTACACTTTCACACACGCAGACACGCTAATATGCAACTTACACACACACAGGCACGCACGCAAATATGCAAAAATGTCGAAATTTCAATTCTGGTTATGATGTACGTAGTTAAGACACGCACACAAAAAAAGAAAACGGAAAAAAGTTTGAACCCCGGTTTTCCTGCTGTCACGGCTTTGGTCGGCCGCCCACAGTTAAGGACATAACGCAAAGGGTTTTGATCACAAGTGTTGAGAGGGGCTTTTTGTTTAGAGACCGAAGTCTCTTACAGAGTTATAGGGTTGTTTTTTGGGTTTTTTCAATACATTTTTTTTTTCAATCAAATCAGGCAACAATTCATATCAATATAACAATATATACATATAACATATATGCAACATAAACATTCATAACATAAAGAGTAGTATAGGAGTACATTCAACAAAGATTCATTATCAAAGCATTCAACAGAAATGGCCAGAGATCTACTAAAACTTGCACAAAAAAAACAAAAAATTACGCCTAGAAAAAACCAACAAAAAACCTGGAAGCCAAAATTGGAACCCATAGGAATTGGATTCACGAAAAATACCAGTAATAAAAAAAATGCAAAATTATTTGATTTGAGTTCGTCAGAAATATCTAGACCTAAATGATTTCAATGCAAACACTTCATTTTGAATTTGTTTATGTGAACAAAATTTTCAACTGACTGACAAGTTTTACAGATCTTGGGCCATTATTTTTATTTACAGAAAAGAAGGAAAATAACAAATCAAAAATAAAAGACAAGAGACGGATGAAACTGAAACAGAAATAGGAATAATGGAGACTATCTGGATACAAAGATCTTATTGGTCCTTTGAAAAACAAAAGCCCTCGACATTATTGGCAGTTGAGAAACCAGAATACTGGATACAAATAGAAGCAAGAAGGGAATCAAAGTCCGAACAACATCTCACTAGCAGATGGAATTTTTTATGCTTGGCTGCTGCAAAACTTTATTATAATTATACGTCTATGCCGAGTCTTATTATTTCCGGTTGATCAATAAATACCTAAAAAACAAAAACAGGTCGTTATACCTGAATTGAACTTTTTGATAACTGGGGCAGATATAATCAGTAGTTGAAATTTTGGTAACCGTATTAATAAAAGATTTTTTTTAAAAGTCAAAGGAGACTTAATTCATGTTATGCGTTTTGTGATCATAGCATTCCTTCTCGATTAACACAAGCACTCACTCCTTCGCAGTCTTAATACCTCAGCTGTACGCCATTTAAATTGATTTGCATTCATACAGTTCAGTATTGACATCCTTATGATGAATATAATACATCGTGCATTAACTGACGCGACTACCTTCTAAAAAGTTAAAATTGGAAATAAGATTAATTTTAGCCGAAATTGAAGATTTTCACTATCACTATGATGAATATTTTAAAATTAATTCATAAAAACTAGAGATAAAATTATATATTCTTATAATATATTCCTATCTTGATGCTGCAAACTTACTACTAGCTTTCAATTCTAATTTCAATTTACAACAACATTACCCCGAAAAAGAAAGGTCGGTGCCAGTAGAAGCTCTTCAAGGACATTTACCTGGAGGAAATAATGGTCTTATCTTCCTCTTGGCTTTTGGAATAAGAGGAATTTCCTGTTGTTCTTTTGTCCTATTGTTTCTCTAGACTTCTCTTCTTTTTAGTATTTTTGGTTTCCATTTCCAGTCGTATTCCGTCACTCACCCCAGCCACCTCATGACCCGAGGCCGTTCGTTCTAACTCGAGATGCCTGTCAGGAACTTGTCCGTCTTCTTTTCCTTGCCGATGAACTCCCTGCAAGTGGAAAAAGGATTTCAAACACAAATTAAATTCTATTCACTTCATCGTGCAATAATAAAGCAGCTACGTACCGTACTGGAAACAATGATCTAGGCAGGCATCTTTCTTTTTAGCTCGATGGTAACCAGTAATCAATGTACTTTAAATCTTCTTATGACAATCTATTTGTATGCATGATGTAATTTGTATAAATTACTATCATTTTGTGCAGCCAGAGCTGTTTTTGTAAACAGAAGCGGGTGCATTATAAATAGATTTCATTATGGTTATTAACTGCCGGGTTTATACAGAGCAAACGATATTTTAAAACTTTTAATTACTTTTGCACCATTTCCACAAATTTGGCAAATGATAGTTAAGTGGGGGATCTTTGTCATCCAAGTGTTGGCAAATAGAGCAAAACGACTTACTCAAAAAGTATAATCCAAGAGGCGATCAAATTAAATAATATACAATTTCAACTTTTGAAAGTTTCCATAATATTTTACATGGACAAGGTTGTGGCAGGCCCTGCGCATCTATACTTGGAAACCATATGCATAAAATTTTACAAGTTGTGGACAAATTCAAAAAAAGCAATGTGGAAACAAAAACTAATGGCTTTTCAGTCCACTTGGATAGTAAAAAAAGTCTGAAATCAGAAAAAAATTTACTGAAGATTTACAGGCCTGACACGTGAAATTCAAATGGAATCCTTCAAACTCACCAGTTGTGGACCATCATCTTCTGTACGGCCAGGAGAGCCTCGTATTTTACGTTGGGATCTTCGTGGTTCAAATACGACAGCAACGCTTGCTTGGCTCCCAGCTGCTCAATAGTTCTGGTCATAAAGATACAACATAACACAATTATAAACATGCCGCTAAATGGTGTTAATATTATTATACAATACATCGGATACAATCCGACTTAAAAATCATTTGGTTTTCTTGCAGCACTTTGTAGAGATACACGACGGCATTCAAGTCGCGCTTATCATATCCCTCATCAACATGCTCTAAACACCTTGTACTACATTTATTCCCCAGCAGGATTAAATAGTCACTTCTATATATATATATACAGAACTAATTCTATTTCATAAAAACGTAGTTTAGAAATCAAGCCACTATACAGTATTATATCCTTGGCTTGATAAAGCTAAAAATTTAAGCATGAAGTGTGATCATTCTTGTTAGTGTAAGTTTTCGAGAATATTGTCTTTATTTTCTTCCCTGGGCTTTGTCTTTCGGTTATGCTTATCTATTTCCAGCAATGGGGACACGAAGTGTCATTATCATCATCATGGCAAACTTACGTCTTGCCTCGAGGGTAATATCTGGCATACTCCCCGATGTCGTGGGCAGCCACAGACAGAATCAGCGGGTCCTTGCTCGTCTCCAAAAGGCGAACCAAAATCCTGCGAAGTGACAAAAAGAAAAGAACAAATAATATAACATTTGACACGATAGAATGATAATACATTTGATTAGCACCGACATTCATACTGCGATGCTCAGTGGAGCCTTTCACATTCAAGTTTAAAGATTGTAATTACAAAAAAAAACAACATATTACTGGTTTGTGAGAAGAAAGCCAATCGACTTATTTAGGCCATACAGTGGTTGGAAAAAGCAAAATGGCTATTAATATAAATACTACAATAAAGATACAAAACAAGACTGTAGAACCAACCAACTGACCCCATCTTGTTCAGACATCCAGGAAGAGAACATCAAAAATCCCATAACACTAACAAAAGCACTCAAACTTACTTGAGCAACTCGTAATTGTTGTCGTTCATGTGCATGGCGTTCTCATGCCAGAATCGGTCAGACTTGTGGACGGGGCTCCATTCCAGACGGCCGGATTTGATTTCACTGATGTACTCGTCC
This sequence comes from Dendronotus rufus, assembly GCA_032358575.1. Lineage (NCBI taxonomy): Eukaryota > Metazoa > Mollusca > Gastropoda > Nudibranchia > Dendronotidae > Dendronotus > Dendronotus rufus. Next base: position 5,357 of record JAULCB010037745.1, on the reverse strand, counting down.
AGAGAGCTGGAAAGGAAAAGATCAAAATTATTCACACACAAGATTCTGTAGCCCAGCTGATTAACAGTTAACAGTTAAATGGCAAATCAAATTTATAAAAAAGTCTGAAACATTTCATTATATCCCAAAAATGAAAATATATAGCAATGTGGAAACAAAAACTAATAATGGCTTTTCAGTCCACTTGAATAGTAAAAAAAAGTCTGAAATCAGACAATTGGCTGCTGAAGATTTACAGGCCTGGATTCATACCACTACTATTCTCTCCTAATATTATTACCTCAAGTGGCGGACAGAGTCGTTCAGTTTCTCCGTGAGGTACTTTAGGTCGTCCAGAATGTCCTCGTCTTCGTACTTCTTGCCTTCGATCAACTCCAGCTGCTTCAAGACTTTGCACTGCACCATCGACAGGGCGTGCTCGTGGCGGATCTTGTCATCCTCCACTTTCTCTAGCAAGTTCTGGTCAACAAATTAAACAACAAGACATTAGGATATATGATAATGTGTTCTGTTACAGGGGTGTAAATGGCAAATACAAAAAATAGTCTGAAACAATTCATAACCCAATGAAATTAGCAATGTGGAAACAAAAACTAATGGCTAATCAGACCACTTGGATAGTAAAAAAAGTCTAAAAATCAGACAATTGACTGAAGATTTACAGGCCTGCATTAAGATTCATGATGTGTTTTGTTAATCAAGTTATTCTTAGACTTGGTACCATTTTCACAGTATCGCCACCCAGCTCCATGCTCAATCTAATAATAATGATGATAGTCTATAGCTTTAGTTACCCCCCCCCTGTCAACATCCTTGGTATCGTGTGCACCAACAGCTTTTGACCAACGCGGGATCCCATAATAAAAACATACAAAACTTGATCACACACAACAAAAGTCTTAAGGTTTTAACCACTTACACGCATGGTTCCCAAAATGACACGAGATACTTTCTCCTTGATGGTCTCACTCAAAATGTCTGCGATGGTGGGGATCACTTTGAACCTGCGGAGGACAAACAAATATTTCACTGTCATAATATATTCTCTTTTAAGATTTATTAAAATAATATCTATAGGTCTACAATTATTTATGAGGTCAGATAAAAGCATCTATTCTATTTTTACTTTCAGCAAAGAATTTAGGTCAGCCCCAAAATGGACAGGTAAAGGAGTGTCTTCATAGTCCCACAACCAATATCTATTCACTTTAATAATTATCAGATAAGATGAAAATAAATCGTAATTAACTAATTCAAAAATGTCAGAGACTAGCCTAAAGAATAGAAATAAAAAAAGGCAGAGTTGTCGAGGCAAACACGAGTTTGGATTTCCTAGGTGACAACATACAGTTGGTAACCCCAACTAATGGAAGATAATACGGAAATTTAGTCATCACTCAGTCGATAATTTCACTTTCCAATTTTTTTGCTTATGTCCCCACAGGACGTGTCAAAGGTTTCATCGGCACTATGGTTTACTTCCATTTCATTTCATTATAAAAAAGTCGCAGGTAATCAGATGAAAATGTCTGCCTTACTTGTTGATCGCTGCGGCAATCTTGGGGTCAAAGGACAACCCCCACAGACAGAAGCACAGCTGGTAGTGAATCTGGAATCCAGGACTGCCCAGCAAGACTGACACAATGCTGATAAGGGCAAAGATTTGAAAAAAAGAAAAAACATTCCAAAATTTTATATTTCTCTATTATGCACCTACAATCAAATGTTTCGCTTATTTTTTTTGTTTTCTTGTTTACCGTCTCGTCTCTTACAGAAGCTCTTCCATTTTCACTCCCCTTCTGTTCATAATTTCAATAAATATATATATACGGTTCAACTGGCCTTACTATACTATTTTCTATGATGAAAAATGATCTAAGCATAAGTGAACAGTGAAATGATTAACAGAAACGTGGGTAATTAAAACATGCTTCAACTTATTGAGCAACCGAATTATGGGAAGTCTAGTACTAGTAAGGATATTGGCGCTATAGAAATTATAATTTTCATTATAAATATAAAAATCAAAATGCATGTCTTACGTGTTTACGCCTTCTACGTCGAGGAAAGGCTGGCGGTACATCGGAACCTTGAGCATCATCTGGAGACACCTGGCGGCTGTCTGCAAGTATTCGTTGCCCGGAACCTTCAGTTGGTCTCGGAGCCAGATCAGGAACGTCTTCAAGTTCTTGTTGTCCATCGGCTCGCGGCTCAGGCAGGCAATTTTGGAAACAATTCTGGCAGACTGGATCGTGAAAGGGTTTTATATAATATAGTTATAGAATTTGAGATTGCAGTAAGTATAGAATTTGAGATTGCAGTAAGTATAGAATTTGAGATTGCAGTAAGTATAGAATTTGAGATTGCAGTAAGTATAG
>JAULCB010037192.1:0-11082 GCA_032358575.1 Dendronotus rufus | reverse complement strand
TCTCTCTCTCTCTCTCTCTCTCTCTCTCTCTCTCTCTCTCTCTCTCTCTCTCTCTCTCTCTCTCTCTTTTGTTGTTGTTGTCTCTCTATCTCTATCTCTCCACCTCTCTGTTCTCTTGTCCGGTTTAAAAGCGAGAAACATGCATGAGGGATTCCATGCTGCATTAAATTAAGTTCGCACGACTAACTTTGTAATTTGATTTGATTACGCACGCTAAAATTGTATTAATTTTAAAAGAAAAGACCATTAAAAGAATATTGAATGGAATTAATGACTCTTTCATTTCGCAATTATTCATATTAAATCAAACTAGATACGGTTCCTATCAAAAGACCATCTTTGTCGGTGCCGCTGTTGTGGTCTAGAGGGTAATGAACCTGCCCGCCACGTGGATGTCCACGGATTTGTTTAATGCTATCAATAATACATCAGCAGTTGTCCCAAAACAACTGTAGGGCACCGGTACCTTACAATGTCATAAGCCATGAAGAAAATCAGATGATTTTTTGCTGCGATAAGAAGCTTGATTTAATCAAACTATTGGATCAGTCGGCGCTGTTCTTTCAGTCATTAAATTCATAACGCCCGAATATTTACTACATTTTGTTTTCGATAAAAAGCCGATGATAATCGTTAGGTTCAACAACGTATTGATGGGGTCGTGTCCCCACAATTTCCATGGCATTAAATCGATAAGATGAATAATTCTATTTCAGACGACTTGTTTTTCACATCATGGCCATCATCGTTAATTACCGATCTTCACAGTTCTATTAGTTCGGATAGCTGCTAGCTCGCTGCGCTTCTTCATCCCAATAAAGTCTGTCGGCTAAAATTACAATTCCGGTTTCCTGTCGTCTTCCGTGTCGATGTGATCAATAATAGTGAATGAATGGAGTAGCAAAGTGCATGTGTATGCTTTACAACTTAGCATTACAAACTCGTTGTTTCGCAGTGCTCTTGATTCGAATAATGTACCTAGGCTTTGTTTCTCTTATACTATACTGTCGTACCTATTATACTGTATGTTGTTAATGTTTCCATTTATCTTTAAAGTCTCAACACCAGCCTGAGTCCCAAATAATAATGTTGTGGCTTCTCGAGTTTTCTTTAACCCAGACTATAAAACAGTATAATAAGCGCCGAGTTTGATTTTATAAAAACGTATCTGAAGCGTGATGAATCTGGCGTGAATCTTTATGCAACTTCTGACTTGATAAACTATGTGGCGTCGGCAGCCTAGTGGTAAGCGTATCCGCCTACAGATCGAAGGGTTCTTTGTGTAAAAGACTCTTTACACAATTTGTCTCATCCTATCGTCACCGAAAAATGGTATACGCGTCTAACAGACTGCATGTTTCGTCTGATGTGTTACATGTGTCGCCAGAGATAATAAATGTGGTAATGTAAATCGCTTAGAGCATGGTGATGACCGTGGATAAACGCTGTATAAATTAATTCATTTAAATTATTATCAATTATCATTTATTATTTATTTATAAACAACTCCAAAACAAGGACAATAATAGTCTCCTCGTACCTACTCTTCCTTCTTGATTTTCCATTCGGTGTTCATATTGTGGTTACGTGTTTCAATACGGACTGCTCCAAGTCCAAGGTAGATTGTACCATTGGTTATTTTGGGCACCACGCACAATAAGACGACGAAGCATGGCGGGCCTGGTCTTGAAGTTACGACATCTCCTCAATGCTCACCACCACCATCATCATATGTTGCCTCCATAATAAATCTTATCCCTGATCGGCCACGTAGCTATTTGATTGTCATCTGTTCAGTGAAGCGCGTAGTTAGGCCATTCACGACCGCGGCATTGTGATGCATTAGGGACAGTGTTATTATTATGTCATGTCTTCCCCCCTCCCTCACACACTAGTTAGGCTATTCACCACCACCACCGTGGTATACGTTATATATTGTGATGTATTGGGGACGACGTGTCTCGGTCCCACCCACCGCCCCTTCACAACATCTACCCCCGTACTTTCTTTCCTCCCCGGGATTTTATTACGGGGTCTCTCCTCATTCTGAAGTCGTCGTAGGGTATCGATTTTGTTATTTGGCAGGGTTCTTGATTCTTACGCAGTAAGTAAGGAGAGCCAATTCTTACCGCAGTGTAGTATATTATCGCATTATGCATTTTTTATTGCCGCCCATCCGCCAACTTGAACTGCCCCAGGAGGAGTACTACACTAGTCTACCACCTAGTATCGATAACATAGTTATGCTTACTTGTAGTTGTTCGTTGTTTTGATGTATTTCGGATGCGTGTTCCGCCAGACCAGGTGGGCGAATTATATTGCCCTGCACATTCGTGGCTCGGTGATTTGCATTGACCGCTCTGCTCGGCATTCCGCCCGTTGATGACTCGAAGGCCGTTTGATATCCCCCACGGGCACGCTTCATGAATAGTAATGAAGGCCGTCGTGTTAAGACGCCGTGGAATTATTGGAGTAAAAACTTTTATATCACGTGATTAGAGTCTTTAAAAAAAAGGAAAGAACAGACTGTGTCTCGGGGTTTTTAATGCGTTTCCATGTTAACGCTTCGTGTCTCACTACTATTGTTTACGACGTAGAGCTCAGGGTGGCATTGTAATGTATAATGATATAATGATTCATTATTTGTTGTTGTTGTTGTTGTTGTTCGGGTTGTTTTCACGATTTTCAAGTTTTAGCCTTTCTTCTTTTTATCAGTGAGACTCATCCTTGATGATAATACACCTATGTCAGTCATCAATCATCAGGTTATCTGTTATTCATCATGTCGTATTCATTGCTAGTGAGTGTGAGTTAAAATGCATGGCGTGACCATTAGCTAGTGGAAACTAGTAGAGTACTACATCCACCGTTATCATTCACGGTACAAGTGGTAAAGAAAAGTACTCGCAGTTGACCAACTCGCAAGTTTTTGCGCTACGGCTCTCATCAAAGTTGTCCTTATCAGTTACCTACTTTGTACAAGTCGGATGCTTGTCAAGAGGATACCGACAAACCAAGTCATATCAGTAGAAAATAGATTCAGATATCCATACGAAAAGACTTCATTTCACAATGTCGACGAGTTTATCGTGCTTTGCGTTACCTGACACGACTGACATCGACATCATTATAAACGGTAGACGAGAACGAACGAAAATGCTTTGTGTGATACCTTGGAATTAACATCATCATTATTCATGTGTGATACCTTCAAACTAACATCATCAGTTCGGTTATTCATCCCAAAGATTTCGAGGAACATTAACAATAAGATACATCTATTTTAAAACCTACAGAAATAATTGTCCTGGAAAGAATGGTTGTTTGAAACGACTTAATTCTAGATCGCTCATAATAATATTATTTTAATGGAGGGTTCTAATAACACAAAGGAATAACTAGTTACATCGAGCACTAACGTGGATATAATTAATTGCGCTCTATAAATGACATCTATTATTTTCATTATTATTACTCGTGTATGTCCAATCCTACCTCCTCCCTTCTCTCCCCCCAACGCCCCTCCTTTCAGAAACAAACAAATAAAAAGCGCCTCGGCAGAACCTAGCTCGCTAACGATATTATAAGAGTGGGTGATTGAGGGGCCGTAGTTCTGGGGAAAGACACCTCTCGGTATCCCTGAGCACCGCCTTGGTGTTTCAGTTATCAGCCACGGTTCAATTAGCCGCCGCTGTCGTCGCCAGTGTATCATTAGTAGGCCCACTACCAAACCGACCCAATCGATTCGTCCTCGGTAAACTGTCTGTCGACCACTTGGTCCAACAAAAACAAAAACCGCGACCCACTAGACGACCCTTTCCTCTTTTTATCTCACGCACTCGACAGCAAGTACGTTGAGATGGAGTGGACTACTAGAAGAAGAACAATAAATATTAGTATAGGACTAACGATGGAAGTGGTAGTAGTAGTACATGATGATAAACAAAGGTCGATGAACCGCGATCATGCCTGCCTCATTAGGCCTTAAGATTAAGAAGATGGAGGAAATAAGGCAGAAACAACGAAGACTTTTTTTCTATCCCGTGGCCAGTGGCGAGTATCGACGACATGCCTGTCTGCTCGGCATGACACCGCCTTGCCTGTAGTAAGGCAGCAGCCAGTGAGTGCTCTCGCCAACTAAACCGTAGTATAGGGACTGGGTGGGTCTTGCGGTCTGTAGTACTTTTTACTTACCGTCGAGAAGAAAAAAACCGAGTTTCGGATCCGGCTGGGTCGACGTACCTACCGTATCTTTAAGTCGCGTGGGTGGGCTTCGAAAAGTTAGAAAAGGTATGAGGGATGACCATGCAGCCAGTCTGCCCCACTCGATCCTGCCTTAGGATCTTGTTTGTGTCTGACGTGGCGTCGGCAGCCTAGTGGTCGGCGTATCCGCCTGGAGATCGAAGGGTCCAGGGTTCGAGTCCTGACCTGGGTCGACGTTGAGTCCTTGGGAAATACTCTTTACACGATTTTTCTCATCCTATTGGAGACGGATATAAAATTCGGAGGTCCTCCTGACGTTGTCTTTGTCCGAAAAATTGTAGCAGGCAGCATGTCTCGTCTGATGTGTTACATGTTTCGGTGGGGATAAATGTGGTATTGTGAAGGGCGTAGACTTAGAGCACGATGATGTCAGTGGATAAGCGCTATATAAATGCTCTCATTTATTTATTTATTTATTTATTCTTAACTAGGTTGGGCTGTCCAGGCGACTCGTTCGATACTTTACACTGTCCCTCCAGCTCCAACTGTTGGTTTATCTTCCTCTTTTCCTGCCACCCTCAAGGGCACATTATGTATTAACGCAGTGCTTTTGGGGCTGTGTGTTATAATATTGCTTGATACATAATAAGCCAAACCACGACAGCTTCCTCACCTTATAATAATATGGTAACAATGATACTATAAGATTGATTTTCCTTCTAATTCTAAAATATCAACTCTAATAATAAAGTTACTTTTAGTTTGATATTATAATCTATAAAACTTCTTTAAGAATGCATGACATTTGCAATGCCATTTCTAACGACTGAATAAGGTGCTCTAACACGTCGTGGTAACTGCGTTATCAGATAGACGGATAGACAGATAATAGAAACAGCGATGGAAAATGATAGATTACATTATGATAGACAGAGAAATAGATAGTAGGGAGAGACAGAAAGACAACACAGACTCTGACAGAGACGAACAGAGATGGGGAGATTGAGAGTAGAATAAATAGAAAGACAGTTAGTTGACATAACCTAATTCTAAGATTGCCGGCATCATTACCAAAGGATCGGTATCGTTATTATTAGCACATAACGCTTAACAAGACCATTGCGTCCTAGGAATTAGACCGAAAGAATGAGTTAATGCGATTTGTCAAACGCCCCACCATCTATTATGGTATTACCGTACCTATTTATTATGGCATTTTTGTCCTAACTCGGTCTTGTCCGTACGGGATACAATAATAGAATTAGTTGCTCGTGTTTGATTTATCATTGATGCCGGTTTATCTTTCCATTTATAGATTTACCATAACATTATTATTTGTATCGAAGTTTCCACGACATTGCGAACCGGGCATACGTGACGTGACGATTGTTACTGTTATTTGACGGATAATACGCTAATCTGTATCAGTATCAGATCACGTTCTCTTCCAATTCGCACGACATAATGTCAGAATTGGTCATTGGTACCCATACTATTATATATACAATATACGTGTAGGGACGTCTTCTTCATCTGCGTGGAATGAGAAGTAGGTACCATCATTGTAAGAAATGTCATTCTTGTCTTGTCTTGTTGAATAATCGGAAAAGTAGTCTCTTGACTACATCAGCGCCAATGGCCAGTTGAAGCATTTTTAATACTGGTATTGGCTGAGCATGTGATCTTCCTAAGCAATCTACCTTGGAGCAGTCTATCCGGATTGAAACACGTAACCACAATAATATGAACACCGAATGGACAACCAGATCCCTCGTATTTCCCAACACCTATAGATATAGATATAGATCTCTCTCTCTCTCTATCTCTCTCTCTCTCTCTCTCTCTCTCTCTCTCTCTCTCTCTCTCTCTCTCTCTCTCTCGGAAAATGCTCATTGTTTTCTATAGTTCTGTTAATAGTGATGAGGGAGCGCGAGCGAAGCATACAGTACGTCTTTTACTTTCAGCTAGATCTCGAATTATCTGTGCTGTATGCTGTGAGTTTGCAGGACCGACCAAATCTTCCACGTGCCTCATGTCAGCCTCGCTCACCCCAAAATGCCTCAGCGAGCCTCCCTCATCCCCGTCGGTAATTAAGATCGGAGGCGTGGAGATCAATAAACAAGACTGTGACTGTTAGGATTGATCCTGTGGGTAGCCTTGGGAGTATCTAATACAGGCAGATGGCCACTGGGGATACTCGCATACTCACAGAATGAGGATGAACAAACTAATCCGCTCGTGTTGATTTATGCTCTAGGGCGGGGATGGCACTTTAGTAGCTCGCCTTGTCCATTCTATGACCGGCTGCGGCCCATAATTATATCGAGATCAGGGTATGGAATATACTACGAGGGATCCATGGATCCACTCCCCCTCCGCCCTGGGATACGACAGACAGTCATCGGTTTCAGGGCCACTCTCAACTTAATAAACTCAGTAGGGCGGAAAAATGGGTGGCAACGGAGAGATATATCTCTCTGGTGGCAAGAAGTAATAAATCTGAATTTTGTGACATCTTGTAATCTACTTTCATGCTTTCCCTTCCCCGTTAATTCCGCCACTGTTATTCATTCATTCATATTATTTATCCATTTCTAATCCGCTTGATCCGTGGTTCCAAGGGTGCTACTTTCATTGTTTCGATGACTTCAAAAGTCGCTGATCATACCCTTGATCTCGTGTACTCGCCCATCCGTTCAAATGTCCACTCAACCGTGACTTAATGACTCCATTAGATGACCGTTCAGTGCTGATCACAGGAGGGGGATCCGGCCAAAGGGGTCGTCCAATAATCGACCACTAGCTGTGGGCCACAATATAGCGTTGGTCGTTGACAAAGAAATCACTCGCGTGGAAAACGGGGGCCAGTGATATTGGATTAATAATGACATATTATCAGCATGTATGGGTGAGGGCGCAATGGTTAGGGCGGGTACTTCCGAAAGGGGATGCTTTCACTGACCCTTGGAATTGTGTGGTACACAGGCAGCAGTTATTATTATTATTGTTCCATTGTCATTGGGGCTGGTACTAAATAATTGACAATTTATCTTATAATTTAGCATTACCATATTTTAATCTATTCCTTCTACATTACTCGTATTTCCTGAGATATAATACATCCCCCTGTGGACGAGCACCATTGCATCAGCCAATACATTGTCGTAAAATGTATTTCACTAAATCAGGTAACATAATATTATTATTGTTAGGTGTTTGTCATATTATTATGGTGACTGCCTCCTTCTCCACTTCATTTTGCTTTCGACTTTTACATTATATTGTCCAGTCCGCATTATATAATATTATTATTAATGTGTTTAAATTGTATCGACCATTTCACGAAAGAAAACATTCAGACACCCAGTAGTCTATCCACACCCTTACAACTTTCTCTAGAGATGGGGTTTTCTTCAACAAATAATATAACTGTTGTCTATCGTCGATCTTGTTTTGAATGAAGGACATTGCAACGGCAGCTCCTCTTTTTTCCTTTTAAATTCAAATGTAATCATGTCTTATTATGGTTTACGACTTATGTCAACACATTCTAGATTATAGACAAGAGAGGCAATTCCTCTAGGACCAGACGCTACGTTATTCCGCAACGCATTTAATAACTTTGACCAAGCCAGAACTCGAATCAGAAATTCCCGTGTGGCACCACGCGAGTAGACTAGCTGCTTGACCACCGCCCCCCCCCCCCTCCCCTAATCCCCCGCGTACCCCTGGGAAGAGGGGTGGATTAATTGACCACATACAATAACCGACAGGCCTAGCCCAAAATTAGTGTCACCTATCTATAAACCTAATGGATTAGATTTGACGCTAATAGATAAGAATGGTCTGTAACAGGAAGGCTAATCGGAAAGAGATATGACACGAAAAAGACAAAGGAGAAAGATTTAATTCAAGACAGTGGGAAGGAATGGGCGGGTGGGGTGGGACAGAAAAATGAATACATGAATTCTATTGAAATCATCGGGGAAAAATAAATTATTGGAGGGACATTATCGCCATCACAAATTGGATGATGATGATGATGATGATGATGATGATGATGATGACGATGATGATGATGATGATGATGGTGGTGGACAATACAATCTCTCCTATTTCAGTCCCATGGGTTAATGGTGAGTGTGGTGATAATAACGACAACGCCGACGGTGATGATGATGATGATGACGACGACATTATCGTCCTCATTATCATCGAAAACCCATGGGATACTGACAGGAAAGAATTTGTTCTGGTAACGACCTTGGGTCGATATAGTGAATGCATGTGTGTGTGTGGGGGGGGGGTGGGGGTGTGAGAGTGCGCGCGTGTGTGTGTGAGTGCACGCGGGTGTATGTGTGTGTGTCCCAGATCGATATAATGAGCGCTTGGCCGGCGTTTAATGGGCGACAATCGTTGGTAGTAAGCTGCTGCTAGCTACATGGAGAAAGCAATTGCTGCATTTTATTGCTACGAATTGACTCCTAGCTCAACAAGTAAGAGACTATCAGCCTCTACATTAGAATAAATAGTCATTACCAGGCCCTGCAGCTGCGTAGTTCATGCTACAGGTACTTCGACAATGACAACAACAGCAGTGGCCACCGTCATATCAACTGCAACAACAACAATACCATCAACCGTAGCAACAACTGGATCAGCAAATACCAACAACCCTAACAGCAGTTTCAATAGAATTAGAAATAAAAGTACTTCTGCCACGAACTTAATGAACTTAGAACATCACGTGACACTACTCCCTCCTCCTCTTCTTCTTTTTCCTCTTCCTTCTTCTTCTTCGACGTCGTCTTCTTCTTCTTCTTCTTACTCTTTCTCTTCTTCTTCTTTTCTTTTTCTTCTTCTTGGATAAACCCTTGATATTCAGGGGTCGCCAAAGCAGCTTATCCATATTATGGACTACTGCATTCGTTTTAGCACACACTACTAGCTCGAAATGAATAAAGTTCGAATGAATTCCATTGGAATTAATGAACAGTACCGAAAGACGAAGCCATAAGAGAAGAAATAAGAAGAAAAATAGTTTCTTCACCGGTGGGAATCGAACCCACGTCTACCTCGCCAACACCGCCTTGTCAGTAATAAAGCAAGCAGTTTTATCCACTGAGCCATACACTATCAAATTATGTTTCTTTCACAGTCTTCTCTTTATGCTTCGTCTTTCGGCACTGCTCATTGCTTCTAGCAATGGAGTTACTTCAAATTGTATTCCTTGAATTTTCAAGTACCCGCTCTTCTACCTTTAAACGCAGATTCTTTGTCTTGCATTATTAAAATTACTCCGATTGTTATGAACGTTTCACGATCGATTCTCTATTCACGTCTACCTTCAGTTCCTATCGATTTTCTGTCCCTGTTCCATAATGTCTGCTACGGATTGCAGTATGCTCTTTGATTGTATTGTGACCATGGGCGATTTATCTCAGCTTCCACGACATATTGACATCGTAAAAAGCATGGCACGCTGCCAGCTTTCATAATATTATCATAAATAAAGAAGTTTGTGTATTTTCATCCCGTCATAAACCAAAGCCAAATCCCCCACAGCATGTGTGGCTTTAGTCGAATTTCATTATATTATATAGTCAGGTTATCATAATAACATAATAATAATGATATAATATAATGTATATATATATATATATATATAGCGCTATATCCCATAATATTAAATAGGCTCAAAGCGCTGGTAGTGTCCATTCTATCATCACGCGGACATCAGAATGGCAATGTGTCGGCCCATAGAATGGTGTAATGAGTGGGAAACCAGTCCCGTATGGCCTTAATAATGCCGGGAAGCGGCCGTAGCTACAATTATTAGCTGAACTGTTATTTCCTTTGGACAGAGTGCTCTTTATTGGCGCTGCAACGGAGTCGGACAGCCCCTTGCTTAATGACGGCAAGATCACAGGGAAGAAGCGAGAATAAATTATGGCAATGAAGTTTAAGGAAGGTGTTAAACTGGAAGCACCCCCCCCCCCCAACCCATGATGGGGGCTAATAATGGCGAATGCATGATGACGTGCTGCCTGATGCTGAATTGAAGGGCCCCCACAACAGCAAGTATAGCTAGTGGTCTAGCCTTGTCCCACTATTATCTACAGCCTTCGTCGTGCGTGATGCCCGCAACCTTGGTTGGTTCAGAGTTGGTTCATCCTTCTGCCCGATGGTGTCAATTGTGGCATGGTGTGTGATTCGGTCTCTTTACGGCATTCGGCATTATACACTAGAGACTAGAGGCACACATTCATGCCTTGAGACCACCAAAGAACGCACGCGCACACCCTGAGCGCCCACCTGCCATTAAATTACCGATTTTGGTACACCGTTGGGAATACACACATGAATACACACACGCGCGCGGACGCGCTCATACACACAAACAAACACACACACACGCGCGCGCACACACACACACACAGGGGCGAATAATTAATGGCGTTTGTGTCTGTTAATTGCCAATGGCGTTCATACATTGTCAGCAAGGATGCGTCTGGTTGATAATGCCTTGGATCAGAGATGGTTCCAGCAAACAGTGTTATTATTATATCAATAGCATCCATTATTATCCCCGAGCGTTTGTACGGTGCGGGCAAACAGTAGCCATGCGGCGGTGTGATTTGATTGTCTCTATCATCTCGCGGATATTATCAAAACTAGTACTTTCAGGCTGAATTCTTGGGTGATCACATAATATCTAGGTGCGCTGATACTGATTAAACGATACAGGAAATAATTGATTAACCCAAGGCAGAGAGACAGAGAGACACACAGAGAGAGACACACAGAGAGAGACAGAGAGAGAGAGAGAGAGAGAGAGAGAGAGAGAGAGAGAGAGAGAGAGAGAGAGAGAGAGAGAGA
>JAULCB010037081.1:0-11085 GCA_032358575.1 Dendronotus rufus | reverse complement strand
GTAGTAGTAGTAGTAGTAGTAGTAGTAGTAGTAGTAGTAGTAGTAGTAGTAGTAGTAGTAGTAGTAGTAGTTAGTAGAGATTGTCCGCCTAATGAAGCGGTCGTGGTGGTGCTCCCCTAACGACGGGCGGGACACATTATATTATACCAACATTAACTGCCGCATAACTAACGGGAGCTACCGGAGTAAGAGTAAGTATACACAATACTGACATTGTACATAATATCATAATCTGCAGACGACGTCGTTTCGGCTTTTAAAGCCTCATCAGTACAGGTGACCCTTATTTTGAGTATGGAAGTACGCGACATATATTATACAGAATGAAGAGATAATATTATAATATATTTTTCTTGGTGACAATAGTCTATTTATAGTGACATCTATAAATAGACTATAGTCACCAAGAAAAATAGTTTTCCTAACTGTTGGGAATCGAACGCTTAGTAGACTGAGTCATTACGGAAGCGGGCAGCACTCTTAATCTTAAATCTTCGTATTATTTTGTTCGTTTGTTTGGTTCAAGTTTTACGGCACTTCGACCCCCAAAGGTCATCATACAATCAGCGCCGGAATAAAAGAAGCCGATTGTAATGAATACCGATTGTAATTGTAGTGGTGATAGATAGTGATAGAGATAGGTACCTAGGTTAAACGATAACAAACAGAAGTAATGTCTAGAGATTGTGTAAAGAGAGCGCATTGTTGAGAAACAAACAAAAAAACAAGTTTGCTTGCTGAACAGCATTGACATCATAATAATATTATAGCTTACCTATGTTATTATATATCTAACTGACAAACCACTGATCAATACTCTATTACAATGGTAAGGATGGAAGATGTTCTATCTAGTGCGCTGAAAGAAGAAATCCTCGAAGAGAAGATAAACAAGAGAATAAACGTTATGTTACCTACAGTACATCGGCAGTGGAGATAAATCGAACTCACGCCTGCCTTTACACTTTACAATAACAAGTGATTGACCCTATCCCGATTCTTACAATAATATACATAATATAATAATAATAATGTAATAATGCGTCATTTATATAGCGCAAAAATCCATCAAAGATGCTCAAATGCGCATCCACTGAGCCACCCCTACACCACTCATTTCATGTTTATGAGAGAAAGATACATTACTCATCAATTGTCTTGTCACTATAACACTACACATAACAGTAACAGTAACAGATAATTGTGCTTCAAAATGCCTTCGTACGTTTGTTTGATTTGAGTTATGTAATAGAGATCGTAACTCAATCCAAATCCAAAGTTTGCATCAAACACGTGTTTCACCCTTTCTCAGTCATAGGGACTTCATGTTTGTTAACATTACAGAACGAACCAGGGAAAGGGCGCAACCCTCCTCACACTCACAGGGCTACCGGAGTAAGAGTAAGTATACACAATACTGACCAGTGGTCGGACCACACTATGCACCGAGCCAAAAAAATTATCCTGGTGGAAAGCACGTTGCGCAAACGTGCCTTGTTTCGTGTTTGCACCAGTGCAGTATCTAGTATAATCGAAATGAATTTTCCACAACATTTAATCTCTACTGATAGTATAGGTAAGCCTATGTTCATGGATTAGATTAGAAATTAGGCTGATTATGTCCAATAAAACGTAATGCCAACGCCTGATAGTTCATGGATTAGATAAGAAATCAGGCTGATTATGTACAATAAAACAATGCCAACGTTCATTTCACTTTCTAGTACATTATACAAACTAGGTTTCGCCATTGTACTGAAGGAAGGTATAGCAAGCAGGTGATCAGCCTATGCCAATAATGGTGAAAGTCAAAATTTCGACCATACCAGTTCCAGGAACAAAAATAGGACGTTAAAGATACACCTATATATTCACGAGGTAGCACCTCCTACGAACTACGAGTAGTCTACAGCCTGCACAATGCGCATGGGACCGTTAACACCTTCCCCATGGGGTTCGAACTCAGGACGTGCCCCGTCGAGTAACGAGCGAGTCAGCGACCATTGCTACTTGTGTCAGTGCAAATTATGGGATTACGTGCGTTAGTAGTAGCAGTAGTGTTGTAGCTACACACGTTTTCAAGGTTACGCTAGATAGCGTGTGTAGTTCACCATCAGAATGCCAAGCAGTGTCAGCACAGTGACAAGACAGTGCGGTGTGTGTAATTCGAATCCAGCCACCTCAGAATCAGGCAAAAGTACGTGACGTGTGCTTGTCGGACGAATCCAACCTTCCCACAACAAACGCAAAGCCACCATGAAGTAAAGGCTTTTTAAAATTATAATAATAACCAAGACATACACCCTCCATAATTATAATAAGCGTATCTAAGGCAGTCCTCTGTACAGTGATAGGGACACCTCATTAAAATTGTATTATTCAGCCTTAGATAAAGCTTGGCGACTAGCCGACTGTCGGAACCTTTTTACACTAACCCTAACAAGCGGCACAGAGCATTCTGCCTACCACCACTACCACAAGCCTAGGCCCACTTGACTACCACTACCAAAGTAATGGCAGACATTTTAAGTAGCCTGACGACGACCTCTATACAACCACTCATTTACGGACAGCATCGGCTCCCGTTTACGTGTCAAGTTTACTCAGCTCAAAAATTCATTCAGTAATTAACAAACCAGGGGACATCACTCGGTCCTGGCGACATCGTCAACCAATTCAGCGAGTGTGTCGTGTAGATATAGAAAGCTAACACAGTAAGATAGTTGGGTTCGTAGCTGCTACACATCTCGTGCTCAATTTCGCGTGTCAGCGATGGCAAAAGAGACAAATAATCTTAAGGTTACTTAAAGGACAAAACGAAAATAAAGAAATCAAAAGATTTTTCTAATGACATGTGTATTTAATCAATTGTACAAAAAGTACAGCACACAAAATGGCAAAATCTAATCAGGAGCAGTCACCGTGAGGGCCAATTGTGACATTCAAAATTTAAAAACATGGTTAAAAAATATTCATTCGATAACAGACAAATTCACATTGTCAAAAAGATAACCCCACCCCACCCTAGTGATAATCATTTCCCACAGATCAAGTACCCCAACCATTTCTTGTACAGAAAGTATAAAAAATCGTTCAAAGTGCAAAACAATCATTCATGCAAGTTCCACTTATGCACAATCTTTCATACAGCTAGGATTAAAACGGGAGGCTCCTGATAAGACATCACTATCAGCGGTCTTGCATCACATTGTCAAGTCACAGGCTAGGATAAGCCGCTCAATGCATCATCATTCACCCCACCCCCACAAAAGAATTTTATTTATAAAAGAAAAAAGTTTTCCGATGGAAATCAGACGATGAGCTACCCACTCTAGACTGTGACAAGGTTTGCCGCCTTAAGAAAAAAAGGGCAAAAAATAAAAATGAACGAAAATTAAATATGAAAGTAAAAATAGCCTCTTATAATCCAACTGTGAAGAGGAGAAATTTAAATATATAATGAATATTTGTACACGTGAAATGATAAGAAATTAACGGGTTACAGCTACCACCAGCTTGAGCTGTAACCCTTTTAACGAGCTAAAATAGTATTCAATTTGTGCTATACATAGATCATCCCCTGAACCCAAGAACTTGGCATCAACGCCCAACAGAATGAAGAATGTGCACAACCAGGTGGGGGTTTGAACGAACCGAACCTACAGCACACCCACCCAGTAGGATATTTCAGTATGGATTCGGGATCCAACATAACGCATTCATCTAGTCAAGAGCCGAGCCGGTGGCACGGTGGGTCACGGTGGGTAAAGTAGGCCAGGCAGTGTGATTAGTGTAGAAAGGGAAAAACATACGATCCATTTAACCAGCAGTCAGCAGGATCGGATTATTTTCAGTGGATGAGGAGACCCATTCAGATTCACTAACGGTAAAATCTGAGAAGCAGGGGTAGACATGGACAATCAAAAGGAAGCTTTCCCCAGTCAGTACCTCATCCCACCATCCCTTTAATCAAACCCACCACCCAGCTGCCCAGAAAGAAAAACATTAGCTGCCAAATTAGAGCAAACTGCCAAGGACGTTGAGAAGGCGGGGATAAAAATCAATGCCAGATAACTCTTAAATATTTTGATGCATTTGACGTGCAAATGCTGCTGCCTGCGTTCAGTATCTTCGAACCAAATCACAATTACTAGTTAATTAATTATGGGAAACGATTAGGCCACTCTCTCACTAGTGATCATACGACGACTTGCTTAGATCGCTAACAATAATATAAGTACATAATATTCATTTCACATTTCTGACAAACGGCATAAAAATTACAGATAAGAAGCTGGGATCTGTCTGGAAATTCAAGTAACGAAAAAACAAAATGAAACAAGTTTCATTGGGCGGACAAGCCAAGCTGACCAGTCGCTAAAATAAATACAGAGATATACAGTAACCTAAAAGGCTTAAATTTAAGTCCTTAAACTGTACAGTCAATTTATGAAATCACTCAAAACAGGAAAAATACTAAGTGACACACACATAGTGATAGCCCAGTGCATAGAGAATAGAAGCAAGTATTATTTTTATGATATAGGAATCTTTGCTTGAAGCTTATTGTTAGTATAGGATAGGAAAAGAAGACCCGCAATTTCAATATCAGAAACACATAAGGCAATCTTTCCAAGAACAAAGGCACCACCGTGACAATCTATGAACATCCCGTCATCGGGAAGTCACCCATTCTAAGCCAGAAGGGAACGTAGACCATCTCTATAGATTCTTTAACTCTTTTCGCTACTCAGACCCCGAGCACGATGTAAGAATGACATACGCTAGATCTGTGCGGGGGGAAATTGGTCCACATAGAACGTGCCAGGTCGACCGAGTAAATTTTTAGGGATTACGGCAATGATTCATCAATGAAAGCACCAAGGGTATCCTATGTGGTAAAAATAAATACTTAAAAATCAATCTTAATACCTGTTTCATGATACGCTTAAATAAGAACCTGAGATTTTTAATTTAACTTATTTAGGTTATCCTCAGCCAAGCCTCTGAAAGATCCAAGAAGAAAAATCTAATTTAAAGTTTTGTTTTCCACATCAAATCGGCCGCTCGATGCTTTCTTTCAAGTTATGAACAAACATGAAGTGAGATGAGGGATGGTTTGGATAATGATATAGGCATGAGGTATGAAGAACAATACATAAGTTGGACCCATAAGGTTAAAAATGATTCTGAGATTACATGTGAAATGAAACTTCCACCACAATGAAATTTCAAATGTGCAAACTTGCTAATCTGGTATACATATAGGGGATCAGAACATCTTTTGATATTTAAATGTTAATGAAGTGAATGTGGCTTACAAGAACACATTAAAATTGAAAATAATCATCATAAAAAATGCAAGTCCAACGATCAGGTTAAGATTTTGAACATTCTCCTGGCAGTAATCAGTTCAAAATTATTGCAAGAATTAGCGGACAAACTAAAAATAAATTAGGTTAAAATCATAGATATATTATCATAGGAGACATTCTTGTCATTACTTTCTTGCTTTAAAAAAAATATGGAAAAGTAACCTGAAGAAAAGAAATTCTCACGAGAATTGAAATCAAATTATAAAAAAAATACAGGAAGTAGAAAATTCAATTCTGAACACTGGAGTGGAAACATAAATGCCATTAAAATAGATACATCACAAGAACCTGGGCATACAATCAGATCTTCCCATATAAAGTTCCACGTCGTACGTGAGCATTGCCGACAACACACCAAAGACGAACAGTCCTCGGCAACGGAGACCGGCCAATGTCCCACGTAGTAAGGTCACAGCACAATTATTTTCACTTGCACAATAATTTCCACACAGCACGTAATAAAAATCAAATCACATTTGTTACCTTGTAGAAGTTCGATCGCTTTGCATGAGCACCATTTCAATGTGTTGTGTGTGTGTGAGAAAGAAGGATATAGTAGGAAGGTCGAATTTAGTACACCAAATTTAAAGGCATGTGTTGGGGAGGATGCCAGTCCCGGTATCCCGAACTAGCTAAGCTTTCCGTACTCCCGCTGCAGTCACTACTACTGCCGGAATCGGAGCCGGACGAGCTAGACGATCCGGTGGAGCCAGTGGGCGAGTAATGGAAAGGGTCGACAGGGGCCAGACCCTGAGAAGACACGTTGGACGGCCAGAAGCAAGAAGTATCCACGTAGGTGGGGCAGTTATCCAAGGGTTGTTGTTGCTTTGGATATGAAAGAGTGTTGGAGGGTCTAGGTGCGTTGTCGACGACGGCTTCCTCTGGATTGAAGACTGAAATGCAACTGAATATGTCGTACTCGTCCGATGATTTGCATGTTGTAGTAGAATTGTTATAGGCATTCCTCGCGTTCAGGTTGAGGGCCGAATCGAACCGTTGCTCCAAGGATTGCACATCCACGTTGCCGAAGGTATTGTTGATGTTGACGGTGAGAGAATTGTTAACCCGGGTATTGTCCACATTATTAGATTCAGAATAGGAGAAAGTGTCCTGGTCGCTGCCGGTTGGACTAAGAGAGGGACTGCTGCTGCCGCTGGTTTCTTTCGTGGTACCTTCGGTTTTGTCGTCTTCGTGGATGAAATGGCACCTGGGACCGTACGGGCAGAACCCGATGGTGTGGAAGGTGCGGCAGAATTCGGTTTTGTATTTGGGGTGTCTTGCGAGGTTTCGCAATTCGTGCATGCCGTGAGCAAATTGACATTTATCTCCATATTTACAAGAACCACTCTCCTCAAAAGGCCGACACAATTCTGTTTTATACCGACTGGAATTGACTGATCTCTGGGATTGAGTGTTACTGCTGTCACCGTCACTAAGGCTACGGTCCAGCTTTCTGTGGGAGGACGAATCGCCCCGGGGTTGGGGGACGGCCGAGGAATTGGCAAATGGAGAAATATCCATAGAGAAATACATAGAGTTGTCCGTTGAATACTGATTGTCAAACTGAGCAGAGCTCCCGCTGCTACTTCCACTGGCGGTGCTGCCACTGCTACCTCCGGATAAGTTGCGCATTCGTGTCACTTGATAGCTGCTCGTCATTGCGCTGCTGATTGTGCTTCGTCTCTCGGGAGGGGGACCACAGGTCTGAATAACACCCGAACGTCTCCTTCTCTGTAAAGAAAAATTGAAATAACGTTACAGAAAATGCAGGTAGAACATAGAAAGAAGAAAGTACGACGTACATCCGAACTTGAAAGCAAACAATTCTTATACGGCGAAATAATATTAGATCAATTTCAGATACTTTTGAAAAATAGAAACCCAGCCCTCCTAACCACCCGCAAGCATTATACACAATATGATCTGGCAATAATAGGAAGACGATTTCGTGCATAAACGCTAAGCACAAAGAATGCACACGCAAGAAGCAAGAGACAAAAATTAAATCGATAAACAGAACAAGGTCACCGCGAGATAGCCTACGCCGTAGCCAAGCTGCGCGCATTAATTTCAACGAAATAGCTAGACACGCCGAGCAAGGACAATGGGTGCCCCTCGTGCTATGGTAGCGTTACGCGGCGACTAGCTCCACTGCACAGGTAGAGAAGTAGATAAACGAGGCCATTGCCCGCTTGACTTCGCTAAACGTGGTAGAGGTTCAAATGAAAAGTCGGTCGAGGGTATACTTATGAACAGATACATTAATATACTAACCCGCAATGCGAGTCTATTTTCAGCTTTTAAGAGAATATCTAGTTGCTAATTTTTAAGTTGCCGAGTGGTCCGGCAGCCAACATTCAATACATTTAATCACTCTTGGTAAAAGTAAAAAAGCAACAAAGCATACTCATACACCAACAAAAACAAACAATATCTTCCACTAAGATGCTAACTCAATACACTTAGATTTAGATAGACCAAACCCTGTGAAACACACTAAATAATTTTGAACCAAGAAAATCACGACACACGGGATAGCGCGCTAGTGTTTCAGACGAAAATCAATTCTTTCCATCTTCGACGACTTATGCATTATTGCAACATTCCATCAAGCGTATGTTGAGAATAAGACCCAACGATTATTGTAAAGGCATGTTGCAGATGGCAGGTGCTTTATCTATGTACCGGCAAACTAAAATATTACGTTTCCTTGGTGCCGGTTTCCTTTACAAGTGAACAATCTTGAGTTGGTTACAAACACCTTAACAAGTGTTTCTTTACTATGGGCGAGATAATACAAAGACTACCATCACGTCTCTATTTATTTTTTTACATTCCAAATAAAACCCGCTTTAGGAGTGGACTGTCGAATAAGTAAAAACAAATGCGCTGGTTAATCTGGCTAAGACTAAGACTAAGAGATATGATTTGAAAACAGAGGAACATTACCTAGGCTAGATATCCAACTAGAATAATAACATTAATGTTAAAATCTAACTCAATTATATTCTTTATATTCTTACTTGGGCAATAGTTTCTCCGATGTCGACAAAGTTTATCCTCATGTCACTCGCACGACGTGTATCCATAGTATAAGAAGAAATACAATTTGAAATAGTCCGTGTTGTTCACTCCGTTGCACCAACAACTGTACTACCAACACACAGGTTTGGCGGGCATTTTTATTTCGATCTGAGAGAGGCGGAGGCGGAGCCTAAGCCTTTGCTCTGCCCCCTTTCGCAGCGATTGGATGATCGAATTGTAAACATAGAACGACCTTGCATGACGTAGGCATACGTGGGGTGCAAGGTCAGAAAGACCCAAGCGGAGAATTCACGCCGACTGGAGAGTGAGAGAACGTATAGCTGGTTTTTTATGTATGCAACATCGAGTCGACCTCTCTCTCTTCTCTCTCACTCTCTTGCGCTATCTTTCTCTTGCGCGCTCTCTCCCTCTTTCTCTGTCACTCTTTCTCTCTCTCTCTCTAGTTTCTTTCCCCATGAAAAGCACGTGGAGTGGAAAGTAAGAGAGGGAGGACAATATTAATATTATGCGACATAGAGCGAATCTGGCCTATATTTGTGTCATTACATTGAGAATGCTAAAGCTAGATTACGTCAGCTTCTTTCGCGACCTAATTCTCTGTGTGTCATTGTATTTTCCCGCAAATTTCTAATATTATTGCTTGTTCAATAATATTGTCAAAACCTTCCATTCACTCAAAATGCTACTTAAATCAGAAAAAAGATACGTTTGCTTTCTCATTGAACATAATATCATTGTTTTCTATTTCATTCATTAAATATTGTTAGTTCCATCTGTACATACATTTTTGGATTTGAGGTTTTCTTCTAAAAAAACTAAACATAAATTCTATTTGAGTTTGAGTTTGAGATTTGGAAACCTGCATGCTTTCAAGAATGTACCAACTGAGCGAGAAGAAGAATTAAGTTTATATATGAGGCGATGCGCATCATCCTTTAATGCCTGTGTGCATGGTTAAAAAATAATTGCAAGCAAGCATTGCGATGAAGAAATATTGTCGGGTGGAATAAACAACGTTTTCCCACAAGTGATACGTATTTCTCGTTCTCACACAGTCCATGCAAATTAAAGACAGATGCCAAGCTTCCACGCGTGAGAACTCTTCACATCTACAATCTGGGAGCGGAGATGTTGTTGGATAGGTGGTGGTGGTAGGTGAGGGGATGGTGGGTGCAGCAGTTGGGGAAACAACGAGTAAAACGAACTAACGGCAGCACAAAACGAAAGAGACAATGTGAGCAATTCAATTTCGCCAGAATAGAAGAAATTGAAAATGACTTTATTTAAACACGCCTCAACTCAATCAACAGCAACAATATAGATACAGAAAACTGAA
The DNA here is from genome assembly GCA_032358575.1 of Dendronotus rufus. Lineage (NCBI taxonomy): Eukaryota > Metazoa > Mollusca > Gastropoda > Nudibranchia > Dendronotidae > Dendronotus > Dendronotus rufus. Next base: position 1,329 of record JAULCB010037081.1, on the reverse strand, counting down.
GAGTTATTTATGATGTTATAATGCATAGAGATACTTGACACGTGTAAATAATATTTAGAAGTAATTCTTTGTCAAACGACAAAATTCTAGTTTTGGATTGAGTTCGTAACAATCTGATACAATTATTACAAAATGATTCTTATTCTTAGATAGAATATTGTAACATTGAAAGACAAAGTGGAAATGGGAAAGGAGAAAGGTGGTTGCTGGAGTGGGAAATTGATTGATACATACTACCATCGTCAGTGTTGGTGTGGTGTTATAAACGGTGAGACAATTGGTGGTATTGACGAAGCGGGTAGCCGAAGTGAAAATATCACACGAAGTCCAGAGGAGGAGGAGGAACCCACTGTATCATGATGTAGTGTTTGGGGGCTGCCCTGTGTTCATTAAGTTGACACGGGTCTTTCCACGGACCCATTTCGTGCGACAAGCAGCCCCTGTTGACGTACCAGTAATTAGCCTATCACTGCCACCATCATCAGTAGGGGCAGGGCAGCAGCACTCGGCTGACCACGGGATGATAGGGACGGCCGGTTAATCTCATCGCTTTTGCTCACTCAGCCGTCTACGATGTAAGAAGTCAGCCCTTCCTCCCCCATCCCAAAGTGGGCCCTTCCACCCTCTCGCTGTCATCACCCCATGTAATCTTGGCCAATCACTGCGCAACGGCCGATCAGCTGGACGCGTTTTCATTGTGCCGATGACGCAATACACTTCCCACCGTGGCAATGAATGGGGCACGTAATCGCCAGACACGTCCTTGCCCAACGTCAGACCCTACTCCACCGATGGTGGTAACGTTACTCAACAAGTTATCTGAGGACCGACTGCAGTCGAGGGGGAATCGCTTTTTGATAAAAGGGGGATAATCCAAACAAATAAAGACCTCGTACAAAGACACCAAGAGTTAACTTTTTAACGCATGGTTTTGAGCGCCAGAGGCGGGATAATTATCATTATCAGCGTTATCTTTTGTGTAAACGTTGTCGTATTTTATACTAGACTAGGAGTAACATGCACAAATACATATTTTTATAAGGAAGGCAAACAATGAATCAGATACAATGTTACTAATTACTATAATGTAAAGACTAAAAAAACACAGAACATTGACAATATCTACGGTACTCTAGCTTTTTACCCCGCATGTTGAAGGTACAAACAAGTTGTTAAGTTGGTACCGTCGACAGAGATCGTCAGTTATCATTCGCCGTAAAAAATATAAATACTGTCTTTTATGCTCTTTGTCATAGAATGAATGATAGTAGGATACCAAAACAAATATTAGAATGTAAACAGCAAGGGAAATTACCTAGAGGTAGACCA
>JAULCB010036970.1:0-11097 GCA_032358575.1 Dendronotus rufus | reverse complement strand
TATTACTTGTCACTACAACTTTTACACTTTTAGCTGTTCCATAACTTTTTAGAAGTGTTCAATCTCTGGGGAAAAAGTCCATACACCGAACACAATTTACTAAGAAGTTGTCACGTGACCTCTTACAATTATTATATATAGATTACTATTATTACTATTATTACTATTATTATTATTATTATTATTATTACTATCATAATTACCTCCAAATACAGCACACATAAACCACATTAACAAGAGACACAGAGCATTCGTTAGTAGACTGTCTGTATGTAGACATCATGTGAGATCAAAAACAAAACAAGTCAGGTGCAGTATTATTAGATTATGGAATACCATTAGCACATTGTATTAACACATCACACACTATATAATATTATGTATGTCCTCCGGGATGTATTTGAATGGCGAACACTAACCACACACAATTAACTGCTGCTTTAGTGTTGCTGTCTATGTGAACATAAATAAGAGAACCTACACACCAGAGATAGATAGATAGATGGAGAAATAGAGAGAGAAAAACAGACAGACACACACACACACACACACACACAGAGAGAGAGACAGAGAGAGGGAGACAGAGAGAGGGAGACAGAGAGAGACAGACAGAGAGAGATAAAGAGAGACCAATATCCTTCCTATTGGACTTTGTATGTCTTCTAAACTAAAGGTCTCCGGTTTCAATAGAAGCTGACAAGTGACAGTGACAATCTAGTCACTTTCTGGATAGGAAACTATTCTATCGCAGATTATTTCCCACCTCATGTGTGAGCGTTGGCTGGTACCTATTTCTACACCTGGGTGAAAAAGGAGTAAAGAGTCATTCTTAAGGGCTCAATGCATAATCTGTATTGTGAAGAGCTTACAGCATGATGGAGACCAGACTGTGGCTAAGTGCTACTATACAGGGTGGGCCAAAAGTAGGGTTACTGTTACTTCATTATCTGTTTCTTCTTTTTATGCTTTTATGCGGCTATATTGAACTGTGAACAATGTTAACTGTATTTGGCCCACTCTGTATTATAAATTATCTCATTCATTTCATCATATCTATCTATATTTTACAACAAACAGCAAGTTAATTACCACACCAGAAGCTACTACTAGTATTAGTATAAGTATCCAATCACCACAACATGCAGATTATCATCTAATAATTCAACTAAAAGAACAAGACAAAATATTCATTGAATATTATCACTCCTTGTATTTATTCAACAAACTTACTTCATATTTATATATGGGAACAATATAACATAAGTAAATAAGCATCACTGAAGTCCTGATTGAATTGTATAATTGTAATTGATCCTATTTAGCTTTGGCAAAGTTTAAAAAGAAGAATTTCCTCTGTGAGCCAGATTAAAAAACAAAAACATTATCATCATAATTATTATCATTATTATCATCATTAACATTATCATCAATGGATGCATGGTAATAGTAATAACAATAACTTAGATATTTCATTGCTAATAATACACGATGCAGGTGTAGTAAAAACACAACCACTTGTCAGTTCCAACAAAGACAACAATAAAAATGGCATTATTATCATTTAAAAAATCATAAAATATAATACATTAACGATGATAATAATAATATTAATAAGGATGATGACAATGATAATGAGTGACCATATTGTCATCATTACTATTACAAAAGAATCAGGGAAATGATACCATCCACAAAGTTAAACTCCAAAAATGATATCGAGTATATCCTCATCAAGCAAACTAGTAGGTAGGTAGGTATTACCAAAAAGGCAACAAAAAAAGCAGCAACAAAATACAAGTAATTCTAAATCAATCGCAGGGGTTTTCTCAATTGCAGTGGCGACACGTTACAACCATCTAAAGTGCGGGTAATATTCTAGTATTCAATTAGTGAGCCCAAAAGGAAACAAAATTGATCGATAAGACTATACTTAAATATGGGATTAAAATTACTATGGAGTTGATTATAATTTCATACACCATCGATCAAATAATAATTCATTATAACTATAATGTCAACATAGGAAGCCTCTTCCTTTCTGAATAGCTAATAATAAAAGGTAAAGTATCAATCCCTCTGTCTGATGATGAAGAAATGCCAAATTAAAACTCCTTTAAATGCAAGAACATCATAAACTAAACACACAGACTCAGACACACACACAGAGAACTGAGATGAAAAAAACAAAAACAGGCAAAGCATGATAATTCATTTTACTGATTTTAATGTATTCCAGATTTACTGTATATATATAACATAAAGCAGTGATTATAAATGATAGTATAGCAGGTATATATCACGTATCCGTAGTCTCTAAGCGTTTCACAATACCACATAATTTGTTTCTGGTAGAAAACAAACGTATATACATATATCCCAACAGAAATATGTAGACACCTACCACTGAATGATGGAAAACAAAACAAAACTGAATGACAGGCAGAAGTGAAATGTAGAAAGAGTAAAAAAGATATACCGATTAATCATTTTAATCTAATTAAATTTGCCAACACCGTGAAAACGATATATGGTAAAGGATAACAAAAACCAAAACAAATATTTATTAGATAAAGTATATAGCTGTGTCTCTGCCTATATATATGAACAGCAATCTTTCTCTTCACTTTCAATGAGAAACCAAAACAATTGATCAATGCAAATCGGAAAGATTGCATTGGTTTTTACAATCTATGACTATGACACAGGTTCTTGAAAGTCATTGCTCAAAGTTAATGAACAAAAACCGATTATGAAATAATAAAGAACAAAGATTTCCAGGTCAAATTTAATAAAGTAGTAAATAATTTATTTTGTTAAAAATGCTTTAAAACAAAGCTTAATAAAATCATTGATAACTGGAGAGACAGCTAAAAGTTAAATTCATTGATGTGGGACTGAAATAACTATCAAATATTTCATTTTAATGTCAATGACTCCACCCACCCTCCAACCTCCACAAACAAAATAAAACAAATCAACAAATAAAACAACTGGAGAATGGTAAAGATGGAGCAGGTTTGATTTTTCAACAATGATAAAACATGAGCATTAATAATTAATAGCATGACCAAATAATACAGGTGTTATCCAAGTACTCTAAGATAAGGGAATTGCACTTACCATCCCTTATCCAAACACTCTTTATCAAATTTAAATTTCTACACGTAATCTACAAACAATACGATGACAGAAAACCATATTATCAGTATTACTAATAGGATTTTTTAGAATTCAAGCTATTTACTTATAAAACTTGAGTAAAACAAATAATAGTCAAGGGCCTGATTTTGTATCCATGACCATCTACCATACTGGTATTACTATTACACGGATAGATAAGACACAGTGACAGAACCATGAGACTGAATCTGACATTAAAACCTTCTCATAAGAAGACTGATAAAACCAAAATAGTTTGTTTCGATATATTTTTAATTATATATATAAGCTTAACTAACTACTTGATCCTAAATCATAATGCAACAGTGAAGTAATCTCTACCGAAGTTTTGATTTGCTTTGGCTGAGCGCCAGGATTTCTTTGAAATTCTTAGGAGACGACCCATATTAAATGGCCCTGGTACTGGCATTTGTTTTAAACAACAGGATACGATTACAAAGAACAAATAAATGTGTAAAGAAAATAAGGCAAAATCAATAATGTGGAGATACGCTATATAAATGCTAATCATTATTATTATCATTATCATCAAATAAGTAGATAAAAACATGATTGTACAAAAGCATACAAAATAAAGTCAAACAGAGATTACGTTGTGTGTCTTCTAAGCGCATTGAGCACAACTAAGTATGTTACGTATTATTATTATCATTTACTATTCAAAAACAAAACAAAAATAGTTTGATATAGATAATAGATAAAGAAATGAATATAAATTATGTAAAGAACTGAATCAACTAATTGATGAATAAGCGAAAAATAAATAAATTATCAAGATCAATATTTCATCAGTCTCAGTGTAAAGTCTCAAACTACTTCAATTTATGGCAGCTGTGTTTTGAAAGAGAATACAAATTATGTAGTATATATTACAAAGAGGCGTTTCCATATAATCCAAATTACGTGACATTACTTTTTCTAGCTTTCATAAAGGCCAGAGTATCAATTTGTGTTCCTAAAAGACTGAGTATTGATGATGTTCAGGTAGACAAAAAAAACAAGACAATTTGTAATCCCACATCTGTAGCTGCAATGGAGATTCAAAAAATAGAAAACAATATGCATTAATCTGGATCGAACATCAACAATCTACCATAGGGTTCCATATACGTATGATAAGGCCAATTGTAACAAAAAGCATCCAATTGTTAAGGTGTGAACAGGATTAGCATGTTTCGATTCATTCGTTTCACTTTCATAGACGATTGAAAATGTTAAAAAATACTACTACATTAGACACTGCTTAAGATTTGTAGTAATAATATCATGTTTATATGTTTGTAAGAAGAGTGCGCATCGACACAATTTAGGTGAGAATACAGTGCTGAAAAAAACAAAAAGTAGTTTGATTTTATACTAAAAAGAAAAAAAGGTCATTATAAAAGTTACTGGTTAATTACAAATCCGCTTTATCGCAGCCTTTTCATGAATCCTGATTATCCGTTTCATTCGTGAACACAAAACGAAGGTATGAAAACAGATAACTCTATTCACACCATTACAGGATTTTGTCTCAGCAGTCGTAATACTAAAAAAAAAAGTTGAGAGTAGCAATGAGGTAATAGTAGTGGCCCGAAGACAAGAGCTTTAAGGTTAAAACAAGAGAAAAATTAAAAAGGAAAAGCGGGTGTGTTCAGTTTGAATCTATCCCTATCAGGTAGGTAGCCGGGAGCTAATGGTGTAGAGAGACTGACGAGTCCTGGTATCTTGCGCAAGACTACTGGGATGAATATTGCTTCCCACAGTCCACACACCGCTTTACCTTGAAATTAATATTCCATCTAGGTACCTACTAGCAATGCTTTGCCGTGTAGCTACAACACATTGTACAACCCAACAATCACACGCCCACGCTACACACTACTACAAGCGCTACAACCACCCGTCTGTTCTTCCTCTCTTTTACTCTTCCATAGAGGGATACCGCCAGCCGTTGAGAGGCACAAAGGTTTCCTTGGTGGCTTGAGGAGAGATGAATTTGGCCATGTAGTGGGGGCCTCCTGCCTTGTCATTGGTTCCTGGTGACACAGAAAGACACAGCAATGATTATCATCGTCATTCATACATAGTAGTAATAGTATAATTTTGTAGGTACATAGTTAATTATGACTTTGGTAAGTACAAACTGCTTAGTTTCATACAGACAGACATTGGTAGTGTAAGGACCGATAAGCCGGCTACAAACTGAGATACAGTAGGGGCCTGCCTAGTCTAGGTAATAGCTAGCAACGTTCCCATCCGGGAACCCCTTAACTCTCTGGAGACCAGCCATATCTATACAGTGACAACCCCTTGGGACCAGCTCTTTTGGGGTATTTAACAAAAAATTGTAAATAATCATGACACATAACAGTTAAATAAAAAGTCGCTATCGCATTATTAGCAAGGCAGAGTTTATATAGGCACCTTGTATCATGTTTTCTACTGGCACCCTATTTCCACCGAAAGACACATGCTAGATTGTGCCACATTGGTTTATTATTACATGGTTTCTGACATTTCGCATCGCCAAGTAAACACGATCGGTGCTAAATTATTTAAAAATCACGCCTTTCATTTTGCCAATATCAAAGAACAAAAGAAATTTCATATAATCTGTTATCATATTATTATGGGCATTTCGATTTTACGACAAGTTAGTGCCTGTACAATAAAAGAACCCCAATTTTGTATGTATGTGCCTGTATAAACTCTGCCTTATGATAATTATACTTTTTGTTTATACCGGCACTACAGTGCCCAGGTAAACACTTTGTATTAGAAATTATATAATATAATGTGTGCGCTTTGAAAATAAAATATTACAAACCAAATATCTATTTTTTTAAATTTTAAGTTCAATATCTTTGCAATAGCTCTCTTCTGGGAATAGACTGACACCACAGGTATCTGCAATTTTGAAGAGTAAAAGACAGTGGGATGATCACCCACTCGTCAACACTTCTTGTTCCAAAGAAATGCCAGTTCAGAATTTTGTACCCTACACTGCGATAAAGGGAAATGGATGAGAAAGAAAGACCAGTATCATCTTTAATTTATTCAAGACAAACCTGAGAGACGCGACCCGCCAAACGGTTGTTGTGCCACAATGGATCCAGTCGACTTGTCGTTGATGTAGAAATTCCCAGCGCAATAACGGAATGCCTCCTTCAGTTGTGCTTTTACAGTCCTGCAGAATATCATGTAGATGTATGGCAATAGCACATTTAATAATTATAGTCAGTAGATAAGACTTAGTAAAGAGAAAATAGACAAATACTTGCTACAAATTTATTTTTGAAAATAATCACTGAGACAGACAAACAATAGGTTTCTTTTCAGATTATCAACAACATAAAAAAACTTTAAAACGCCAAAAATACTTTTGAATAGTGGTAACATAACAATAATAAATAATAAGAATAAAATTTGCCTTTATTGTCCCAAAGGGCTCATCATTGTCATTTTAGGTTCAATTACGAAAAAAGACCAGAATAACCCGCGCGTCAGCCGCAGAGCAGCGCCGCAATATAAGCAATTGGAGATAAGTTTCGTGCCCAAGGAAAAATACAAAGTGCCAAAGCACCATCGAAGTGTTTTTTTTTTTAATAGTTTTTTCTTATTTTCTTCCCTAGGCTTTGTCTTTCAGCACTGCTCAATTACTTCCAGAAATGGAGCTACTAAGTATTTCTCGAATATTCCCGAATATTCCAGTACCACCTTCCCAAACCTAATGAGTATTTCAAGAAAGTAACCCACTCGTCTTCCACGAAAATGGCTCCGGTGAGGGCAAATGGAGAAGTGGTTTGGGCCAATTCAATCGTCTCTGTAAATTTGCTGTCTGGGTACACGTAAATAGACAAGATGGGACCAAAGATTTCCTGGAGGAAACAAACAAGAAGATACAATATAGTATATTCTATTCTCTATCTTTCCTGAAAGTTTTATCACACTGGCTCTTTCAGCTCAAAATATATTCATTATTTTCTGGCATGGTTCATTTTCTGAAATTTTGGCAAAAATGGTAGCAAACTGGAAGCAGTAGTAATACATGGAAATATAAGACAAAGTGTGGGGGGGGGGGGGGGGGGAGCGGGGGGGGGAAAATCCAAGCTTAGTCTTATTTTTTCTTTCTATTTAAAAAAAATCATAATCAAATATGGAAAATGTGACTAAGTTTGTGTAAAGCAATAAATTTAGACTTCCAAAACTTACTTCACTCATGAACCTGTTTTTAGGATCTGTCACTTGGACAATGGTCGGCTCCACAAAGTAACCAACGCTGAGAGAAAAAGATAGGACAGAAATACATAGTTGCTGTTAATCTCTAAACGTATGAAGGGCATACTTTATGTTGACGGACCAATTCAAATAGTATTATCAATCATTATGAAAATAACCAAAATTCTTATAAAATCCCTTTGATGTAGTCTACACATCTATCATTGTAATCACTTATCTTGTTGTACCTTGTTATTTATCACTGCACCCCGACCCCAACCCCTACCCCCTTCATCTCATTCCGTTCTTACATTACCTGTCATCACAACCACCTCCATGTAAAACGGTGACGTTTGGGTTTGTCTTGGCATCATCTAAGTAGCTCTTGCAGCGGGCAAAAGCCTGGAAAATAAATGATAATAATAAGAAGAAGAAGAATAGTAATAATAAGAAGAAGAAGAAGAAGAAATGGTTCTCCTATAGTGCTCTACTCTGTTGAAAACAAGCTTAAAGCACTATGCATCATTGTAAAATACATAGTACAATACATTAAAACACATGCACTAAAAATTGTGCACTGATAATATTTATATAGCACTTATCCACAATATTCACTTTGCCTTAAGTGCTTTGCCATACTACATTCATTCCTAAGAGACAAATAAAATATTTAGAAATAATCGACAGAAACATTTGCCCAAATAAAGTGTTTTTCCCCATTTTGGCACACATCATGGTTATAACAAACTACTGAAATATAATATAGAACTAATTGCGCTGCCCAAGCCTATTATCTACTCTGGGATTCTACTGTAGGCTTGTTCTGTTTTTGTTTCATTCAAACATTCACTGAAATGACACTGTATATCATTTCATTTATAAACTAATTCTAATGTTTCTTGTATAGTTCTATCCTAGAGTCCAAACCTATTCAGCCCTTCGTTCTTTCCCGTGTTATATTGTTAACTGATTAGACGAAACTGACAGCACCAGAACCAGAGTATTTTTTCCTAACCCTTCACACCTTATCATCAATAACAGCTGTGACCAAATTGTTCCTGTCCAAAGGTGACCCCATTTTCACATCCTTGGCCGTGGCGAGTAGTTTGGCCTTGATACTGGGCCACAAAGATTCTGGGATGTATGCCCTGGAACAAGCCGAGCACTTCTGTCCGTTGAATTCAAAGACGGATCGGATGGTGTTAAACGCGACAGAGTCCACATTTGCAGATGGGTGCACAAAATGCATGTTCTTTCCTCCCGTTTCTAGATGAGGTGAGGACAGAGAAGAAAAGACAAATAACATGTGATGGGTTTTTTAGTTTTTTTTTACAAAAATGAAGTTCATGAACATTTGGCTGTATACAACTTTTTTTCTTTTTTGGGGTAGGTGTATATTTTGTGGCGTGACTGTTTGCCTTTAGAAACTATTTTGAGTAACTCATGAGGCTTCTTCCTCGTAATTTTCTCTCAATAAAGCTTTATCACCAAGTTTTACAAAAATAGCGATGTAAGCGCTAAAGAGCCACTAAGTTCATAGAGCTGGTTTTTGTTATGGTTTCAACACGTCACGGTCAGAAATGTGGAAAAAAACTGAGAAGCTATTTTTTTTAAACAAGGCAGTAGGGTATCCCCCTTCTATTCATAAACTCAAAAATTCTCCACATTTCTTCTGACCACTACTGCATGAAGCAGACAAGTCACCACTGGGTAAGACACCATTCTGTCTCAGAATCAGAATAGTTCCCCTACCAACAATATTCAGGGGTGCAAATGGCAAATAAAAAAATAGTTTAAAACATTTCAAATAGCAATGTGGAAACAAAAACTAATGTCTTTTCAGTCCACTTGGATGGTAAAAAGGTCTGAAATCAGACAATTAGCTGAAGATTTACAGGCCTGCAATATGTATTTGGTAGTGTACCTGGTTGAAGTGAGAAAAAACTGTGTTAAGAGTCTTTCCAAAGGACTCAATGTAAAATCCTGCCAGAATTCAAACCATTGACCTTTAGATCTCTGGCCAGACTGCCTAAATACTAGTACTAGGCTACCCAAATTAGGAGCAGATTAATACGATGCTATAACAGACAGACAGAATAAAGGAAACAACAATGTGTGTGTACCTCCGATCAGACGAGGGTAGTTGTTGTACAGGTCCAAATTCTCTCCGACCTGCTTCCATAACCTTTTGAATGTTCTGTCAATATAATACAAAAACAACATAATGTAAAAATGTTTTATTATCACATGCAACAAGACATAAGGATATGAAAAATTAAAAGGCAATGGTTAATGACATCTACGAGGTCTGGAAGAATTTGTCTGTCTGTTTGTAAAATAGAGTTTCCCTTTTTAGTCATATTATATCTACCAAAGTTTTGGTTTAGTTATCCTTTACCATATACCATATTCATAGTGGCAGCACTCAGTCTCGAATAATGAATGAAGTAGATGCCCAATTAACCATTTTTGACAAATCAAAGAGCCGGGAAAAACTATGGATCAAGAACTACAGGCAAGCAGGTGTTGAGCCCATTCTTGAATGGTGCAATGAGCAATACACTGGACGCATTACTCAATAAGCTGCAAACCACACACATTTGTCTGTTGCCTTAGACCTTTATAATGTCATTATTGAAAAGAAACTTTAATATAAGCGGATAATCCCTTATGGCCATTCCCATACCTGACACTGCCGGTGAAGTTGATGCCTGCGAGATGGGGTGAAGACGTGACGGTGTCACCAAAGACTGGGCCATCTGCGGGAAGGAAGTTGATGACACCAGGTGGCAGGCCTGCCTCTCGGAAGATCTTGAATAACGTGTAGTTTGAAAGCACTGCGGTGTCGGAGGGTTTCCATAAGGCTACATTACCCTACAGGAGGACAAATTAATTTAATACACTTCATCAAAAGATATGACAATTGTGGAAATATGCACAGATGGATCGGCATTGTTTAAAGCGACTAAGTTTGAGAATGATGGATACAGAGTCTGGATATTATGGGGGCATAGTACAACATGTGCCAACAAGTAATTCACTGATGTAATGATATACAATTCAGAGGTGTGGGAGGGGGTGGGGGATTGCTTTTATCTTGTTGTTGGGGCTGCTTCTTTTTATGATTTCTCTATTTGCTCTTTTTCCACTCAGAGAGTTTTGCATGAGGCAATTTATGAAAATGTTCTGTACAAAACAAAGTTATGGAGCAGGATTCAAACCACTTTACTTTATTCAATCAGGTGTAAAAGTGTATGTCTTAACAACTGAACCCAGAATTACCACTACAGACAGACTGTAATCTTTGAGATTCATTCACAAATATGATGGAAAGAAAAAAAAAAGACTTTCATTATTGATAACTTACCATTATTGCTGGAGCAGAGGGAAGGTTGCCCCCGATGGCTGTGAAATTGAATGGACAAACGGCCGCCCAAAATCCCTAGAAGAAATGAATAATCATAATAATAATATTGTAAACTATTATAAATGGAATGACATCTTTTAACTACAGACTTTAAACTCATGAGAAGATCACGTAAAATAAATTGTGAGCAAAACTTACTTACAAACTACAAATTCATAGGATGAATTATGTAAAATACATTATGTGCACAGCCTACAGTGTAGGTTCTCTCACTTTTATATCTAAATGAGAGGCAACACAAAGTAGGCGATATAAAAAGTTGTTTGGTTAGCATCTGAGTAATGCGTCCA
>JAULCB010036748.1:0-11101 GCA_032358575.1 Dendronotus rufus | reverse complement strand
TCTCTCTCTCTCTCTCTCTCTCTCTCTCTCTCTCTCTCTCTCTCTCTCTCTCTCTCTCTCTCTCTCTCTCCACAACTAGCAAGAAACATCTTTTTCAAAGTATGATAATAATAGGAACTTTATTTTTATAGTGCACATGTCCTGTGCATACACAGCTCTAGGTGTACAAAGTATCAGTTTCAACGTAAAAAGTTGGATATGCATCATCATTATTCTGATATGTTTTTCAACTGACGTAAAAAAAATGTATGAAATATATTATAATACAAAGCTTGAAGATTTTTTTATTTTTTTCTCCACAGGGAAACTCAGTCGTCCTTGTGGATATCAAACAACTGGGACAGTCTTTCATTGGTAGGTGTAGTTTTGAGTCATGACTCTGTTGGCTGCAGTCTTTGATCCATAGTATTTCCTGGCTCTGAGTTTTGTCTATGCGTTCCCAATCATGTCAATCTTGTCTGCTGCCGGCACGATGTGAAATATTTCAGATTATTTTTTTGATTTGCCATTTTTACATCCCTGAGTTTTGTTTTGTTATCCAATACCTTGTACAGCTTTCGCAGTGTCGGTACACAGCTCCATGCTCAGTCTTAAAAGGTGAATGAGGTAGACACCCCAATAACCACCTTTGACAAAACGCAGAGCTGGGAAATGAACAGAGCAGGGCTCAAGAACTGCGGCAAGCAGGCGATCAGCCCACTGTGCCTATCCTTAAATGGCGCTACGAGCAATACACTCGACGCATTTCTCAACTAACCTCTCGCACATATTCTTACGTCGCCTACTTACTTAGTGTTGTTGCATCTCATTTAGATGTTAAAAATGAGAGAATTTAGATGTTTAAAATGAGAGAACCTACGATATCTTCAGGCTACCTAAATTGTTTTATGATAATGGTAATAGTAATATTTCTCTCCCTCTGTTGTTGTTGTGGTTAGGATTGTACGGAGCCTATGGATAGTCAGCACCGTCGGCCGAGGTCTTTCAGCGAGTCGTTGCACATCATGACCCAGTCAAACATTTTGTGCGGCTCTCCTTCCCCCACCAGAGGCGCTATCAAGGTAACAAAAGTGAGAGGTCCTGACAGGGTTATTTATTTAAAATTACAGGCCTGTGTAAATCTTCTGCCAATTAATTGTCTGATTTCAGACTTTTTTACTATCAGAGTGGACTGAAAAGCCGTCATCAGTTTTTGTTTCCGCATTGCTATTTTCTTTGGGATATGAATTAATGTTTCAGACTATTCTTCAATTCTTATATTTGCCGTTTACACCCCTGTAAATTGGTTTTCCATAATGTACTTGGTTTATTTTAGTATGGTGTTGATGATATAATGCTATCCTTGTACTTGGCTTATTTGATATTTGTATACAGGTTAGATATTTTGATATGATGTCAATGTTGTTCCATGATATGTATTCTTTTCCTCACAAACAATTTACTTCTGTTTCTTCATCTTTTAACTGAAACTATCAACTTACTTTTTCGGCGCTGATAAAACAAACAAGCGAACAAACTATAATACGTGCCATACGATATGTGTATGTAAAGGCAATATTGTGTTTCATAATGAATTCCTGGAACAATTTTGTTATTAAGTCACCCAAAAATCGAAAATACAAATACTTAATTATGGGAAATTGACTGAGCCTCATTAGTCTTGGTTTGTGATATAATAATGATGATAATGAGATTATTCATCACTGCGCTTAATTTATATTATTATGTTTTATGATGAAATGTGCTAATTGGGAAATGCTTGATTATTATCAAATTATTCTAAGTGTTGTTTTTAAAAGTATTCTGTGAGTATTTTTTCTCTCTTGAATCTTGCGACTTTTTTATTGTGTGATTTTCATTTTTTCTTCTTTCAGCAATGCTTCTCCCCGTCTATGCAAATCCCTGTCAAGAACATGACCTTCACACCATCTCCTTCCCCTAGTCCCACACGGAAAAATTTCATGAGGTCAGTGTCAGAAGCCATGGTGCTTCTGCTTACTATCTAGTTTTTATTGCAACGTTTCATTCAACACTAACACTCCATCTATGGCTGCTTACTTAAAAGGCCTCTGAATTGAAACTGATCTTTTGAGTTAAGCTAAAGTTACTTTGGCTTAGTTTTATACCCCCCCTTTCCCCCAGTAATAATTGTTTCTTGTACTTGTTGTCATTCCCTGGTTATATTCTTGTTGAGCTACGTTATTTGAAGAAAAATCGAAGGTCATTTTCACTGGCTAGGAATGCCGGGCGGGGCACTCGATCAGATTTGAATTTATATCTATATACAGTGGAAGTTGGATTCAACGAGGTCGTCGGGACTGACGACATGATCTCGTTGTATGAGACCTCTCGTTATACGTATAACGAAAAGTCACATGCAGGGATTTCAACTGGCCTCGTTATAGCCGACTTCTCGTTTAATCCGGCGCCCACTGTATCTATATTCATATTTTTATTGCAAGTAGATATTCAATTTGTTCTGTTCCTATTTTTCTTTCTTTTTGATCCGTAATAATAGAACCTAGAATATGAACATTGTAGAAGGATGAACGTCATATCAGATCATCTTCTTTCTTTTCTTTTTTTTTCATTTTATTTTTTGTGTGTGTTTTTCAGGAGTTTGAGTCCTATTGCCGTGAGATCAGGGTCGTTGAAGCGTAAATGTAAGTATTTCTAAATTTCAGGTTTTCATTTCTATATTATGCTTTTTTATAGTTATTTTCATTAAATATATTCTCAGTTGCTATCAAGTAAATAGATGAATAGAATTTGCCTTTATCGTCCCAAAGGGCTCATTGTCATTTTGATTTCAATTCCAAATAAAGACCGGAATAACCTGCACGTCAGCCGCAAGACAGAGAATAGAATTTAAGTTCTTTTGCCCAAGGAAAAATACGAAGTGCCAAAGTGGGACTCGAACCCGGGTTATTTGGGTCTCAGTGCAGTGCCTTAACCATTCGGCCACCTCACCTCCTAAGGTTGTCCACTTGGTAATCCAGATAGATTAATTAGCAGTGAAGTCCTTGATATATTTTTCTCATTGTTATCATGAGTGGAACCCCTGTAGTTAAAGTCACACATTTATGATAACATTTTCAAGATTCGTTCATCGCAAAGATTATAACCGTCGTTGATCATCAGAGAAAAGTCCAGACAAGGCCGGGAAGCTTTATCATCTTATCTCGTCCACCGTGCAATCTTATCACAAAAATTCAAGAACTTTGGCCTGGTTCTAATCCTACTAATGATGAAATGACACACCGTACATACTAAATATTATAGTTATGATAGGTACAAGGTTGAAGGTCGTAGTTTGTGTTGTGTCATAATGATAATGATAAGAATACGTTGTGTCATCCAATCTTCGCATCATGCACTGCCTCCGTCGCAGGTCATCGGCTGTGTCTCGAATAAATAATTTTGTTTTGTTTTGTTATCCAATGCCTTATAAATACAGCGTTAGCAGTGTTGGCACCAACCCAGCTAGCTCCATGCTCGGTCTTAAATGGGGAACGAGGTAAAACGCCCCTTTGACAAAACACAGAACTGGGAAATACTATGGATCAAGAAAAGAACTAAGACTAAGACTATAGCAAGCAGGTGATCAGCCCACTGTGCCCGTCCTTGAATGGTGCTATGAGCAATACACAGGACACATTACTCAGAATGTATATATATATAATATTGGGACAGTAACACCTCTTTATCAAAGTAGACGACTATTGTTATCTAGGTTTCTTACATGGGTGGGTTTTTTTCTTTAACACTTGAAAGATTGAGAGAGTATTGTTATCTCTTGCCTTGTGTGTAGTCTCTGCTTATGTTGTGGCGTGATAAAATGGATACACACCAGGTTGAAGGTCTGACATGGTTTGTGGCATGATGATGATGATGATGATGATGATGATAACATTATTTTGATATCAATACTATTATCTTCCATTCGCATTATTATCTAGTATAACTTTCGTCCTGGGGTCGTGGTGTTATATTATTTTCATATAACAAGCGGTGCTGCTCTGCGGCTAACACACGAGTTGTTCCGCTCCGGTCTTATTCCGGTCTTATTTCGGAATTGAATCAAAATGACAATGAACCCTTTGGGACAATAAAGGCACATTTTTATCAGACTATATTTCAAAAAGAAGAAAAGAAAGAAAAGTTAAACAATGATAATGATTATCAAAAATTAATTATTATTGTCTAAAAAAAATCAGTTCCTCAGCTAGGACTCTAACCAAACAAAGACCATCATGGGTTGTAGTGGGGTATCTCAAGTATGTTCATATGTGATTTTTTTTAAAGAAGCTTAACTCTTTGTTCCCAAATGCCCAGAGGCCTCTGATTACGGTTGGCCGGTATACAAATGAATAAAGCTTTCAAACTCCACCAAGTCAGTCAATAGGAACGCACTTGGTAGTTCGTTTTCTGCTCCAAAATCGAAAGTGAAATTGAAAAGTTTTTGTTTCTCTCACTGTATTCATAAACGATTGAATTAGTTAATGATAACTAACAACAGACCTGTAAATCTTCAGCAAATTCTCTGATTTCAGACTTTTTTACTATCCAATTAAGTGGACTGAAAAGCCGTTAGTTTTTGTTTCCACATTGCTATTTTCATCGAAGGGATTGATATGAAATGTTTCAGACTATTTTTTTTATTTTCCATATTTACACCCCTGCTAATACCTAATAGCTTATTTCTATTTCTTCTACCTGTTGTTGTTGTCGTTGCCAGTGGAGAATGACGGCGGAGACCGCTGGGATTATTTGAGTCCCCCCAAGAAGTTCCACACGGGCCCTCTCACCCCAGACAGGCTGATGACGCAGCCACACCCACTGGCCCACAGGTAAGGCCCAGCGTCATTATTATTGCCATCACCATTGTCACCATTTTCACCACCTTGACATTTCTTTGTGACAATCATATTACCCGAAATATGTTAAAACTGTGTCCCCACGTATTTCCAATTTCAAAATTCCCTGACTTTTCCCTGATCTCCCGAAAATATTCTCATGAAAAAATAGCATAGCAAAGTCAATCCAAAATAATGAAACCAGTGTGTGTTGAATTTGATTTAAGTTAAAACTAAAAACTACTACTGTTTCTCTCATGTTACTTCTTATATCTAAACTGGTGTGTCCTACTACTGTTTTTGCCTCGTTTCTTTCTTCTACCAGTATCTCTAGCTCTAGCCTGGAAGAAGCCAGCAGTCCGGAACAGCTCATGTCTCGATGCAGCGGAGGAAGCGTTGGGGTGGTCAGTTCGTCCTCCAACCTGTGTATACACCCCCACGTCCACGCCCACCCCCAGGGACCCGCGCTGCCCGGGATGCGGTCCCCCCACCACCACCCCCTGGTCAGCAGTGGTTTAACTCTACCTCCCGGACAACAGTCGCCGCTGTCTTCGAGCGGCGCGCCGTCCCCGCTTAGCTCCATCGGTCACGGGAGCATGGGAAGCGTTGGTAGTGTTGGTAGCGTCACCAGTGGTGTTGGTAGTGGTGGAGTGAGCAGCAGCAGTAGCAGCAGCAGCAACCACAACAACAGTGGTGGTGGTATTGGAATCGGAGTGTCAGCAATGAGCGTTGGTAGTAGTGGGGGTGTTGTTTCCTCATCGTCATTTCCCGCCGTGCTGACGTCCAAACAGAGCTTCCTGTTTCGGCCAGTGACGGAATCCATGAGCTCTCCTTCGTCTTCTTCGTCGCCGTCGTCATCCTCGTCATTATCGATTCCTCATCATCCTCATCCTCATTCTCGTCTCTCACCGCAACAGCAACAACAACAGTCTCCCACCACCAACCACCTCCATTCGCAACACCACCACCACCACCATCTCCATTCCTCCTCGTCATCTTCGTTGTCGTCGTCTTCATCCCACCACCACAACCACCACCAGCACCACCATAATATCTGCAGTATGTCCTCGGACAGTCCACCGGCTGGCGGCGCGGGGGTCGAGGGAACCGTGTCTTCGTCCTCGTCTTCGTCCTTACACCAGCACACCGGCGACATCTACATGAGCGACTCGGAGATGGGCGAGGTGGTGGTAGGGGGGAACAACAGTCAGAACAGTAGTAGCCAGTCTAAGTCAGTGGTAGCTATGGAGGATCACGTGGCGTACAACAGCTTCAAACCCATCAGCCCCGACCACCACCACACTTAACGCGTAGAGTACCCCTAGTGGTAGTGGTGGTAATGTGGTTAGTCTGGGTGTTGTTATATATATATATCAGATGTTGTTGATGAGTATGACTTTTGGTGCTCCACATCGGTTGGAATCACGTGCATGGCTTACAACTTCAAACCCATCAGCCCTGACCATCATATTTAACGAGTATATTAGCAGTGGTGGTAATGTCGTCAGTCTGGGTGTTATATATTATCTATCTATCAGATGTCCTTGATTACCTACTTTTGGTGCCCCACATCACGTGCATGGCTTACAATTTCAAACCCATCTGTCCAGGCCACCACATTTAATTAATGAATGAACAGAGTGGTGACTTACTAGTGGTCGTCGCCATGTCATTAGGCTGGATGTTGTTATTCTATCGATATTTATAATGTCGTTAATCAATAATTATTGTGGCCCACGTTGGTTTCACGTGGCGTACAACTTCAAACTCAAACCCATCAGCCCAGACCGTCATATTTAACGAGTATAGTATAGTAGTGGTGGTAATGTCGTCAGTCTGGGTGTTGTTATCTATCGCATGTTAAAAAAAATTCTTTCAGCAGTTCCCCTTGTCGGAGTCATAATAATGTGTATGGCGTATGTACAACTTCAAATCCATCCTCTCTGACCACCACACTTATTCAATGAGTTCCTAGTGTAGTGGAAAATGTATCCCAAGTGTTGTTAATCTGGATGTTGTTATCTCTCTATCAATCAGACGTTATATTAATGATTACTTTTGCAGTGTTTCCATTGACTGGAAGTATTGTGATATTATGAGCAGTGTTGAAAGTTTATCATCACCTACTTTCGGTGTCGGTACCGGGTATCATAATTTGTTGGTGCGTGGTGCTCGTGGCTTGGGGTTTGTTGTAGTGTTAAGTGTTGATATTCACATCGTTGTCGCCGAGTCTACGACTAGACCGCTCTTTAATTGTTTGATTTAATTAATTAATGCATTGTCATTGATGATAGATATAGGATAGGTTTCTATATTACCACTGCACTGCAAGCATCAGCATCATCATCCTATACGCCGACTCCTATCACTACTAATTGTAACGATATTGTATGTAGTGCATTCTTCAATATTTTTTCATTTAAAGCGGATGATTGATGTAAAAGATCCATGATTGTGTCTTGTTTACGTCCATTGCCACCAATACATATACAATTATTAGTCATAAAAGATTTTACTGCTAGGACAACGGATGATGGATGTAAAATCAGTGTAAGAGTAACGTGGAGATGCGCTCTATAAATGCTATCCATTATCATTATTATTATTAG
The DNA here is from genome assembly GCA_032358575.1 of Dendronotus rufus. Taxonomy (NCBI): domain Eukaryota; kingdom Metazoa; phylum Mollusca; class Gastropoda; order Nudibranchia; family Dendronotidae; genus Dendronotus; species Dendronotus rufus. The sequence continues at coordinate 3,636 of JAULCB010036748.1, read as the reverse complement.
TATTAAGATAACAGCAAACAATAAAAGAGAGCGAGAGAAGACTTGAATGATTTGAACACAATTCACCTATAAAAGCCGAAAGGATATCGTTTACAGATTCTATAATATATATCATGTGCGCAAACTGAATATTATATCAACAAAATCGTACCACGCAAGTTTAATTCTGTGAAACATCCAAACCATTCAGTGACCCAGCTACAAAGCAAAGCAGTTAAAAAATTAAAAAATTCTAATATATAGATTTAATTAATGATAGAAGATGGAATTTTCATAACTTTTTTTTTCTACGAGCAAAACATTTTTATTTTAGCACTAACTTGATGACCACATTATCATCAGCAGTCCAAATTTGCATGCAATGACTCATGAAATGACAGTTACTGACAGTTACTATTTGATGTCTACAACACCGTGTTTTGGGTGACCATGAATTTTGAAACAGATTATTTTAAATGAATGCGTATGTGGTGGTTACTGTAACTGTTATTAGTATGTTCTTGTAGGATCTCTTGCTTTCGTGACGAAGTATTTGATATCTAATGTAACTGTATTTTTTTTCTCCAGCACTTTATGATTGTTAACTCGATCGTGATATTATTAAATTAGTATATTGCTTCTTTTGACAGAAAGACAGAAGAGGAAAATAAGAAAGTTAAATATGATATGGAAATATTGATTTGGTTATTCCCCTTTGATTGGAAATAATCCATGAATTACTTTTAGGGAGAAATTATTTGGTTATCCCCCTTCATTCACCATCAAGAGGAAATAATGACATTTTTTTTCTATGCTGTGTGCGTGGGACTCTGCGGGTGTCTCTCCCTGGTCGCTATAAATTCTACGGGTCGACTATTAGTTAACCTTGCTGCAATGGTAATCAAACGCATTTTATCTGATGTACACCGGACAACAAATTGCCTCTTAATGATGGACAATAAAGATCATAGTATCATTAACATTACTTTTATTATTTTCCAGCCATTTCGGGGGTACATTCTAATTTCTTAAATATTCAATTTACGAGATGATTAAGTATAGTTTGAGTTGTATATAAAAAAAAGTTTTGTTATAAATTACAGTTGTTGTAGGTGTTTTTATTTTTTTGTTTTTTTACTACTTTGCAATGATATATTATGCTTTTTGTTCTAATAATATGATTATTATTATTATTATTACTACGAGAAATATCAAGATAATATGATGTAAGTTTTATTATATTTCTGTCGAATTCATTTTAATATCCACTAAATAAATTCCTAGTTAGTTTTTCACGTCTTAGTGTTATTATTCAACGTATAAAGTTTGTTTATGATGCTTAGACCTTACACCGAAAGGTACAAAAGGTAGATTGATCAAGAAAGATAAAGTAATGCAGGTTATAAGTGATCATTAAATTAATCCTTTTTTTCTAACTGTTGCACCATCTTTTTTATTTTTTCGTTTTTGATTGATGCACCTTTTTTATTATATCATTACAAATTGAAGAGTGGTTTCCCAAATCTCATTTTGTAGCGAGTCAAAACGTAACTAGAAATTGCTTGTCGTCAAAGGGAAATATCCGTTAGGTATAGTCTCGCCCGATAAATGAGCTCCGCCATCACTCGTGATAATGCGTGCAACGCAGTGGCAGATGAGTAGTGCTACACGCAAAAATCCATGCACCACAACGTAAGTGTTAAATAGACTTTTGGATGTGTGTAGTGTTAGTGTGATGTTGATGATATTCTATGTTATCTATATCTACTATGTTTATTTTATATTTCTATTCTAATATAAGTTCGATAAATATGTTTATATGATGTCAATAATGCCAATCCATGATATGTACTCTCTTCACACAAACAATCTTAAATCTTTTAACTAAAACTGTCAACTTACTTTTTCGGAGTTGATATGATTTTTGGAGGTCGAAGAGCCGTAAAACTCTAAACCAAAAGATGTATATAACAGTACCTTGATTTATAATATATTGAATGAATTCAGTTTTAGCATATCGATATAATTATAATAATATTTACTATAGTACCAATTCAATATGGAAATTTGCGTTTTCTTATATAATTTTTATTAATGTTTCTTCGTTTAATTTTATATATATATATATACTGCATCGCATGCGCAGTTTAGTTTAAGCTCAAGCTTTCCTGATGGAATTTCTTTGGAGCAAGAACTGTTGACAAGCAGGTGATAGATCATCCCACTGTGCAATTTGCTATACCACAAGTCTTTTGAATAGGGCAGTGAACACTATTGGTGCCCTATTCTCTGTGATTTCTAGCTGCCATGGGATCTTTATAATAACATGCTTATATAGTTAAAGTATAAATTACCTACCGTAAACTCAGAAACACAGAAACTTTTCCCCAACTCTGTGTTTTGTCAAAGGTGGTTATTTTTGGGCATCTACCTCATTCACCGTAATTTAAGACTGAGTATTCGGAGTATTTCGGCGCTGATATGATAGCCTTGGTCGTCGAAGAGCTGTAAAACTGTAAAAAAATAAAAATAAAATAAGACTGAGCATAGAGCTGGGTGCCGACATTGCTAATGCGGTAGTATAAGTCATTGGATAACAAAACAAAAAAACACGTAAACTTCTGTTTATCACCCCGTCCGAGAAGACTAGTGTTCAGACTTCAGAAGCCAGTAGGAGCACTTTGTTAGTGTAGTAAATTTTGTTAGATGAGTGGTACACTCATACCAGGGGTGTTGATGTAAATCTCTCAAGTTTACCCTCATTTACCCCAATTTTCTTTTAATCTCCAATTGGACTGAAGAGATATTATTATTACCAACAACAACCGTAGTTTTTGTTTTCACATTACACATCATTTTCATTGGGATGTTACATGTTATTATTATTATTATTATATTATTATTATTATTATCATCATCATTTCCTACTTAAAAATGTGATCATTCTAATAATTTGTGATGTAGATTGTTGTACACGACACAAAATTGCCACAACGCTTATTATTACGTCGTCGCATTAATATGATACGTCTGTTCAAGTCTCGTAACTCGTAAGTCTGAATTGAATTCGGCTACTTTACAGGAGAGGGGAAAAAACAAGAGAGGAAGTCTTTCAAACAGATTGACTTAACGGTAATATATGTCTAAGTCGGGCATAGCAATTTGTATAACCAAAATAACATTTCTATTGGTCAGAACAGCAAGATATATTTACATTTTTAGATTTAGAGATGATGCTTGAGGTTTCGGGGCAGAAAATATTGATCAACCATCGCAGACTTATGAGTTTAGAGAGATTTGAACCGACGAATTGCTTCTTCTATCTTCCATTCATTCGCTGCATAAACTTGTCCGTTGTTGTAGTTGTATAATTAACATACATTATGATGATAGTGATTAGTAATAGCTATTCTATGATGACGTACGTTTCTTGATCATAAGATAAGATAAACTTGAAGTTGTTTGTTGTTATTGTTATACCTATTGTAGTACCATTGTTGTTGTTTTCTTCCTCTTCTTTGAAGTTGATAGATATTACCCCCGTGTGGGGTCCGGGAGGTTCCTCCTCAGGGAGGATGCAAGAATAGACCCAACGTGTGCTTACTGCGTGTCGTATGAGGCGACTAAAAGGGTGTTGCTGTCCATGGTTTCCGCTTC
>JAULCB010036637.1:0-11103 GCA_032358575.1 Dendronotus rufus | reverse complement strand
TCTTACTTTTTCGGCGCTGTTATGATCCAAGAGGTCGAAGAGCCGTAAAACCCCCCAAAAAACAAACAAACAAACAAGTGTCCGTGACTGACTGCTTCTTATCTTTCAACCTACTGTCCTGAAGGCTTACACAGGGTAAACAACACAAAGAAGTCTCTGCTTTGTCTTGTTTTTATTTTATACCATCACTGTACCAGGGGTGTAAATGGCAAATAAATAAAAAGTCTGAAACATTTCATACCCCGATGAAAATAGCAATGTGGAAACAAAAACTTAATGGCTTGGATATTTTTTTAAAGTCTGAAATCAGACCATTGGCTGAAGATTTACAGGCCTGCTGTACATCTGAATGTGGCGATGTGCTCTCAGACATATTTTTGTTTTGTTATCGTTTGCCTTATACTATATATACCATACCGCTTTCCCAGTGTCAGCGCCCAGCTCCATTCTCAGTCTTAAATGGTGAATGAGGTAGATGCCACAATAACCATCTTTGACAAAACACAGAGCTGGGAAATACTTTGGATCAAGAACTACGGCAAGCAGGTGATCAGCCCTCTCTCAGACTTGAAACAAATAAGTCCCGTCCCAGAGTCCCTTCATTCATTCTCTTTCGTCTCTTTTCTATGTTGGTGGGAAGATGATCTCCTCTCCTAAGGTGTTTTCTTTCTTCTATTCTTTGCAACTGGTGCCTCTGGCTGAACTTTACATTATTCATTTCCGACAGGATGAGGAAAGTTGTGTAAAACGCCAAATTTCACCAATGAAATGGCATAATATCGGGTTCCTGTTCATGGATTTGAACGTACTGTTGCCTGTTATGCTACCCAAGTCAAGTCAAAGAGGACACAAACGTAGCAATGTGCTTTCTACTTGGATTCATTCTGCTTATACTACTAAGGTTAAATAATCCTACTTTCTAAATAAACAAAAAAATTACACATGAAAAGAATAATCACACGAAAAGAGTAATTTCACATTTTAAAACATTTTTATTGTCGTTATGGAATAACCAGTGTTGGCGATTGACATTGTAATAACGAACCAACCAACCACCCAGTTATCGAGATAATAATAACAATATAATATCTGTAATGATGATAATGATAATAACATCACCCTCGACCCTATACATACAGTCAGTCAGGAATGAGTAACTAACATTGCATAACAACAACACAATAAGTCATTCAGCAGATGACCCGAGTACTATATAATCAGAGTACTATATATAATCACTTCATCCGTTTTAATGTAAGGATAGCATACAATATTATTATCTCCCTCACTCCAATTATCATTGAGTCACAAATTGCTTCAATAAATTTAAATTAAAACCATCTGCCTAAGTCGTATGTATGATTTTCCAAAAAGCAACTGGATATCAGATATGTGTCGCTTTGTTGGGAAAAAAACGTGATCTGTGTGATCCTTTCGTATGTATGATAATTATAGTTATGGTATAAACATAGAAATGATTGATCCGAATTATGAAGAGTATCGGCCCACAGGGATGATGTTACCCCCAACTCATACTTCCCTCCACTCCACACACCACAAAACCAGACTTTCTTCATCAATCAACATTCACGCTTGCACACTTTCAGTTTCAGACATTCGGTTTTTTCCTTTCTTCTATTTCTTAGACATGTACATACACACATTAATAACGCAGGCAGCTCCATGCATTCTTTTCAATTTCATGCATTCCAATCCACACACTTGGCAACAGTCATTGCTCGTCTTATCTTATACAATATAATATATCACCAAAAGTATTTCTCACACTGACGTCATTTATTTTTCAAATCCCTCAAAATCATATCACTTGAATTGAATAAGGACCCAGAAATATGATATTCTATACACACGTATGCACACACACCTACACACATATAATAATATATATACATGCCCACAAGTCTTTGTTCCGATAAGAAGAGACGAAAAAGAAATCTGAAGGAGATGCTAACCCATATAATCCCAGTTATAATAGTAATAATAAATATATTATGATGTGCATGATAATAAAAAAACTTTGCCTCTTCTTCTAGAACTAGAAGTGAAAAAATGCTTGGCAAACGGTTAAATTAAAATGGCAATTCATATAGCGCTATATTCACGATCTTCATCATGCTCTAAGCGCTTTACAAAGTCAATTTAATCTTAGTGTAGTAGTAGTAGATATAGTGAATGAATATCATCTACCAGGCAGTCCTGTCCGATTGCATTGGTTGGTCCCTTCTGGTCCCCCACCCCCAGCGGTGGTTGTGGTTCGATTGTAATTGTATCGTGTTTGCTATTTCAATTTTCCATTGATTGGATGATAAGACACGAGTAGCAGTAGTAATAGTAGTAGTAGTAATAGTAGAAGTAGTAGTAGTACAGGTCGAGTATGTTTTTCATCGGGGGGTCGGGTGATAAAGGTAAAAATAAAAAGGCGAGCTAGTCAACAATCAGTTCAGTTAGTTAGTCAGCGGGTGACATTGTGACAAAGGTCACCTCTTCCAGTCGAGTACGTCTTTCAAGATGGCGCTCTCGCCCGCGCTGGATACGCTAGTGACGGGAGCGAAGAGAGGGGAGGGGTGGGGCGTGTCTTGGGGCATCATGAGGAGGTGGGAGGAGGAACCTGACGTCGACGCCGATAAGCCGGACGCCTGTCTGCCGTGCGTCACGTGCCGCGGGGCCGTGAAAGGGTTGAAGTTGGTTTTGTGTCGGGCCTGGGCTTCGGCGGCCATTGCCTCCACGGGCAGCTGGACAGGGGTGGGCGGGGCGGTGGATTCCTTCTCCAGGAACTTCACAAAGAGCTGGGAGAACGACTACAGGAGGTGGGAAATAGGAAAAGAACGGAAATATTGTTATCATTTTTATTAACATAAGTTCCACACTCGATTCAACTACAGATAACATAATATTATGATACAATGACAATGAGCTATGTTAGTATTGTGTGACGATAAAATGGAGGGAGACAGAGAGAAAATCACAAGAGACATCCTTCAAATTCAACAAACACCCACAGCACAACCCAAGTCCTCCTCACCTGATCAGCTTTGGTGGGTGTCGCCTCGGCCTTTGGACTACGGAAGAAGCCGATCCACAGGCTGTCCTGCTTGTGGGCCGACTCAATCTGGCAACAAACATAATGACAGACATCTAAAACAATTGAAAGTCAGTGCTAACATTAATTAATTTAATTAAGGTCCTACCAGGGCAATAGAAAAATGAAGTTAAGACAACAGTGTCTAATTATGATAAATTTATATAGCGCCTTATATCCACTTAGAATTAGAATGCTCATTGATGCTTTCCAGTTACAGTCTAAAGTCTTTAAGTTTAAAATATGAAAAATTAAGTTAAGATAACAGTGTCTACAGTCTGTAAGTTTAAAGTCTGTGGCAAGAAAGAGAAAGTCAGCGTCTTCTCACCTTGCTGAAGTCGTCGTTGCTGAAGCCTAGCACGTGGCCAATCAGCTGTACAATCTCGAGGCGTTTCTTCTCGGGGGACGTCAGCCAAGTGAGGACCATGTTATGCATCAGCATCCTGAAAAGGAAGGAAGGAAGAAAGAATTGATAAATGATTTTTTTTATAATATATACAAAAATGAATAGCAGGCACTGTTGTTAAAATATTTACATTTTGCATTTTGAGTTAGCACAGTGGGCTGATCACCTGCTTGCCATAGTTCTTGATACCATAGTTTTACCCAGCTCTGAGTTTTGTCAAAGGTGGTTGGTTATTGGGGCATCTACCTCACCATTTAAGACTGAGCATGGAGCTGGGTGCCGACATTGCAAAAGCGGTATAAGTATAAGTCATTGGATAACAAAACAAAATCAAAACATTCCTGTTGTAATAATTATATTTGTTTAAGAGACTTGCGACAACAAACAACAATGGAATACATTTTATACTTATATATATTATAAGACGAAGAATGAGACACAAATTATGTACAGATCGATTTTTACAATTGAAAAGGCTCTTCCTCTTACTTGTCAACTTTCGCTTCTCTACTGGAATTCAACTTAGCAATTTCTTCCTCAGCCGCCTTCAGAGCTTGCTCCCTCATCTGGACTGTAGGGTTAGGGTGGGGTGGGATGGGGTGGGGAAGGAGAAATAAGACCAGGAATATTAATCAACAAACCAACGATAAAAACTTAACAATGCCATGCCCAACTTACTACTAGATGAAAAAGCAAGATGATATTATTGCATGTGCTATACTACTATGACATATATATATTATACAATGTGCATTCTTATATAGAATACATTCTTTATGTTGCAATGGGGGTTGGGGTAAGGAGGGAGGGGGGGGGGGGGGGGGGGTGGATTCCATACAAATAAAGATTGATGCAAGATAATGAATGAATGATAATCCAGTTTTATTATCCAGTGGATAGTAATATGACGGGAGTATTTTCGCACAAACTTTTCAAAGACTGACTAGTCTGTGACTGTGAGAAACAACCTCTCATGTATCTTATATCCACAAGTGTTGTATGTACAAGAAGAGACACACACAGGCATGCCGTGCCGCAATGCAGACAAACACATACAGTAACGCATCACGCACCAATAATAGCATCAATCACCATCATCAACAACATCACGATGGTCCTAGTAGTAGTAATTAATACCTTTCCATGCAGAGAACGGAGGGCATGATTAGAATATCACATAAGGTACTGACCCAGGCCAGTACTCAGTACCTGAAGTAATACTCAAACCATGAACACTCCCGTCGCATGCCACATGCATGCCATTCATCATGCTACATGCCACATGCCATAGCCAACAGCAACCATCATCATCATTATCATCATTACGACGGCAGCCTTCTCCGACTCAGAGGAAGGAAGGAACGTAAACAACAAAACTGTGCCACGCACGATGCAAAACACGACAACAATAACGACAAGACCAAAAGAATTCATTGACTTAGAACTTCTAATCTAGAATTGACACTTCTTCTATCTCTAATCTGTATACCAGGCAGACCAACATAGACTATCAACGTTTGGTTAGTTTGTTTTGATGGTTTATATATCATATAGTATTCTACTCTTCCAAATTTGTGTGTTCATGTTTTTGCCTATTTGTATATATAGAGATAGTCGTGGTTGTTGTGGAGGTGTTATTATACAAAGTGGCGTTTATTCCAGAGAGGGGGAGATCTAAAACCGTTATATATTGCTATCCATTATATAATATGTTAACAAATTTTTTAAATATTTTTATAAGGATTGTTACCATCTACATCCCTTGAATATTTCCTTTGTTGAAATGTGTCAGACGTCATCGCAAGATGAGGTGTTATCAAATTGTTAGTATCTATTTATTAATTCCCTGGCCATTTGTTAATGATATTAATTGCGTGTAAGTATAAGTTACTCTTTCGTTCTGTTACGTTGTTATGTTATCACCACCAGAACTACTGCCAACAAAGCTAGACTAGTCAAGTCGAACAGAAATACTGAGTTAGGATATTATCCCACACATTGTAAAATGTCTAACTTTGAACTATGAATGAATGAATGAATGAACTTCAAGAAAACTATACATCCAGAGATCTTTGTTAACAACAACAACCAGCGTGTACGACAAATCAAAAGCAGGCTAAGATGACTTAAAGCAGACGTACATAGTGAGTGGAAATGAATAAAGCAAGACGTATGGACATCATCATACGGTGGAGTGGACAAGCCAAGCACAACATACACACAATGTCTCGATGCAACACATTATGACGGTTGAGTGGACAAGCCAAGCACAACATACACACAATGTCTCGATGCAACACATTATGACGGTGGAGTGGACAAGCCAAGCACAACATACACACAATGTCTCGATGCAACACATTATGACGCAAGCTGATGCTGTTCTCGAGGTGAGAAGTGAGTGGAAACTTGTTACATTATGGGGGTAGTGTAGTAGTAGTAGTAGTAGGTGGGTATGCAGGCATGCAGTGAGTGAGGCGTGGTTGTGTAATCCCGGCTGGTAACTTGAGATTGCCAGGTCCACTCAGAATTACCAGCTGAGATTAAGCAAACATCGACCATAAAAAAAAGTGAAGCCACAACCGTGTAAGTAAGCGCTGCAAAATCAAAACAAAACAAGGCAAAACAAGGCAAGGCAAGCAATTCTCGTCTACGAAATAGAAGAACAAAAATCAATCCCTTCTATTTAATATTATGCATGCATTTGAAAAGAAAAGGGAAATATTCTAATTCTATAAAACTAACTATAAGTAAGAGAAAACATTACCCATTCCATTCATTAGTTTTGTCATGAAATAGTTACAGAACAAACAAAGAAAACCCCAAAAACAATAATATACTTCATAGAAAATTATACTGATCAGCTGGTGGTGACGCGTTCGTCCAACCAAAGGTTATGGAATAATGCACACACTCACACAGAGTATAGTGGTAGTAGTTAGTCGTTGTTAACATTCCAATAGAAATAGCAGGCTCGTGATCTTTCGCCATTACCTAACTAAGAGAAATCTTTGAGCAGGAATTTGAAGGAAGGAGGAAAAGGCCAACAGAATGGTGCTTACTTAAACTTAAAAGCAAAAAGCTGATGATGATAATAATATGAAGACGAAAAAAAAGCTTTGAAAATAAAGTAGGCAAAAGTAAAAGATTCAACATAAAAAAAAGTCAAGTAAATATAACATATCATATTATTCGTAGCATGTAAACTATTGCTCGGTCGCATAGCGAGGAAATTATCAGTCAATCCTTCCTGCATTGACTGTCTCCCGTCATATATAGTTGCATCCACCAGTGGGAAGAAGAGAGTCCATCATAATGCTTTGGCAGCAGCAGCAGCAGTTGCCCCTTGTCGTTGATGCTTGGAATTGGAACGGGCGCCAAACACGTCGTAACCAATTCAATGTCCTTCAGTTCAAAGCACAAACATCAAATAATCTGGGTATAACAACCTGACCCCACAAGACAAATTAAACAAACCCATATTGGTAAATATGGTATATCAGAAATAGTCAGAGATGTCTTACAACCATACACACATTTGAATCCAAAACTGAAACGAAACACCTTCTGATATTCAAACCAAGTCCAAATATTCTCATCCCATACAGTAACAAAAAAAAACATTTACATCAAACATTTTGAACTAACAAGCTCAACAAGTTCCAAACACTCTTTCTACACAAAACGGTCACAGTTCTTACGAACACACACTCTCTACTCTCTCTGACACACACACACACACAAAAGGACAGACAGACAGACAGACAGACAAATCAACCAATCAAATGCTGTGTTGGATGCTGTAGGGGGCAGCACGGTAGTGAAATATCAACCAGTCCCCTGAGACTCATCTTCACCTCAGGATTACCAGCTGATATTAAACCTTCGAGGCCTCACGCCTGGGATTAGTCATTGACCGGCTACTACCAAAATGACCCCGACCGCTGTCTACTTTTTAAAACTATAGAAAACTTCCGAAAAATCATTCCTGTCCTGCTAAGTGACACTGACCGCTGTCTACTTTCAAAATAGAAAACTTCCGAAAAATCAAACCTGTCCTGCTAAGTTCTTTTTCTTCAATTGATCTTTAGACACGTATTTGTCATTAATCAGTCAATGCCTGCCACGACTATCATCATCTTATTTCCATTTACGGTTATTCCATTGGGAAGCTATGTTAGTTAGACTTTCCATTTTATGCAAACTCAATCAGAATCTCTTCAAATAATAATATTCTGGGAAGTGTATTTACCACCGCATGTCAAACGTTCAACTGAACTGAATTTTTGGTTTTAGTACAACAGCTTATTGAACAATGAAATATTCCGTTTTTCTTACAGAGAAGCACACGACATTTCAAAATCTTAATCAGGAACGTCTGTCTAGGAAAATTAAGCCCTTTTCGAATTAAAAGTTCTTTTTTAAAGCCTAATTCCTTTATCAGTTTTCAAAACCTTGATTTCTCGATAAATCAATAACAGATTATGTAATTGAGCTCTCTTACAAAACTGTTTACGACTGAGAAGGATCAATTGGAGAAAACGCGATGCAAAATATTTGCACCTGAGAACACGTCAGAATCTCAGAATGAAGGAGTTCTGAACTAACTCAAAGATTATTTGGCAGTGAAAGGGGAAAAAGAGTCGAATGAACTCGGTGATTTCTCTTTGATTTTTAAGATCTGAAAATTACTCCATCGGCAATTATTAATGGCATGCTTCTGTATATCTACGGCAAAAAACGGTTAAAGGAATATAAATATATGCTAAGGAAATCGCAAACATTTTTATTTTTTAAACAAGCAAAGCAATTCTAAAATAATTTGAACTCAAGGAAAGCGTGTAAAAAAAAACGTTTTGGTATTTCTACACAACGGTATGTCTACAGAACAGGCTATAATTATAAGCTTGCAGTGATGCGAAAGAAAATAAAGTTTAAGCTCGAAAAAAAAGGGGGGAGGAAGAGGGGTGGGGGGATGCATTCCAAAACAGCATTTGAGGTTGAAGCAGCGTGCAAACAAACAAACAAACAAACAAATATTGCAACAAAAAATTGTTTTAAACAGACAATTTTCACAATACAAGTGAGAAACATCAAAAGCACATTCTTCGGGTCATTCATTCCATCTTTCCAGAACAAAACAGACACAGACGTATATTCTAAGCGAAAAAAAACAGTAATATAAGCAATAAAAGCCAAAAGAAAAAGATAAAAACATGCTGAAGCATAAATGATGGCAATAAAAACAAACAAAAAACCATGAAAAATACAATCAGTCAATAATTTTTGAAACAGCGTGTAAAAAATGATTTGAAAAGTCCAAACTGTGCTTGCATGCAAACATAGATACATTACATCACCCACCACACAACTTCTTCGCTCATTCACCAAACAGCCAATGACATAATATCTTCATTCAGTCACATGACCAAACAAGACGCATTCAAAAAGCCAAGCCAAGCATAACTAACTTTGTTCAGCACAAAGAACAAGAAAACAATAAGTATCATTGCTAATAAATACGACTACATTCAGGACAAAATAATTTGCCACTATAATATAAAAACAAATGAGAATTTGCAACTATAATGAAACAAATAAGCACACAAAAAACACAAGAGGGATAGCATTCCTCCAAAACAGGAGGAGAAAAGACATAATATCATATCATATCATATCATAAAAGCGAAACAAAACGTCCATCTCATCATTCCCAAAAAGGTTTTGAAACATCAAATTTTGCATAAAAAGATTTTTAAAAAGCCAAAAAGAAAAAGACACAAGAGATTGTCATCAGACTTATGACAAGACGCCCGCCCGTCATATCCAAGAAGTGATAAGACGTAAAACGTAAAAGACATAAATAACACTTAACACAAAGAACCACAGTCACTACTAACTACTAACCTTCTTCCTTCAAAGCCGCCAGTGCATCTTGTTTCCGATCCAGCTGCTCGCTGAGTCTAGAGGCCGCCTCCAATCCATCCAGGGCCTCGGTCAAATCACTCTGGTAAAGAAATGATCGTAAACAACAGCTTTCATTAGACAACGGTGTAGTCAGTTTTTAAGTTGCTCGATTTTTTTTTCTACGTTAATGTTCGATACACACTTTTTAAATAGCTATACTATAACACAATGCAGCACTTCCGTCATAAAGACGACAGCAGTGAGCAAAAAACAAAACGAAACAATTTCCAAAACCTACCCTGGTGGCTTGAAGTTCCTTCTCTAAGGCCTTGACATTGGCAGTCAGTTTGTTTGCCTTGTCCTGGTACTTTTCCGTCTCCATAGAAACAGCCGTTTCTTTTTCTGGGAAGACAAGAAACAGGAAACAGAACTTTAAAAAAAATGAAATCTTTAGGCCGAACACGAAATAAATTGGACAGTCCCAAAAATATTGTATGAACCGATTTTGAGCGTTCATAGATACTGATACAAGCTTTACGAGGTCAAACTAATGGTTTTTCAGTCCACTTGGTTAGTAAAAAGTGAATTAGAGAAATTCATTCTGAAAGCTTTACACCCCACCCCTGCCCACTCCACTCAATACCATTGTGTCCATTGTAAAAATTTGGTGCAGAAATTTGATTGTTATGCACCCAGAGCTCTCAATACACAAGGGGTGCATGGCGCAATATAAATGTATATTATTAAAGCATGGAGTAGCTGGGTGCCGACACTGCTAACACGGCACAAGGCATTGGATAACAAAACATAACAAAAATGATTAAACATCATCATCTGTGGCCCCCACTCCACCTCCCGGCCCTCACCTTTCTGGAAGTGCTCCAAGACCAGCTGCAGGTTCTTGAGAGAGGCCGCGTACTGCTCGCACTGGTCCTGCGTGGTGGCCACCTGCATGTAAGCACCGTCTCGCTGACTGGCCACGTGGTGCAGCTGTTCCTGAAGGCTTTCCACTTGACGGTGGGACTCCTGGCTGGAAAAGGAAATGGAAAAAGGGGTAAAAATATAATAAAATTATAGCAGTTGTCCACGATATCCTTTGATCTCCAGGCAGATACGCTGACCACTAGTATGCCGATGCCACAGTATTAGTAGCGACATAGTGTCCCAAAGGCCATCTTAAAATTTTGGGTTCAAAAGAAATAAGAAAGGAAATAGTTGATAATAACACGTGACACTGGGAGAGTTAATTATTGAAATCATAGATATAGACTTATCATTATCTCCACCAAAAACAATAAGAACAACAGCAGCATTTAGCGCCTCATCGTCATCGTGTGCCCAGCCAATCCCATCCCAGCCCATGCCCTACCTGGCTAGTTGGACGTGAGACGTTGAGCTAAATAGCTGCTCCTCAGCCACGGCCAGTTTGTTCCTCAGCTCTTTCTCTCTCTCCTCTGCCTCCAGGGCTTCGTTTGTGTAACCCTCTTCAATCTAAAGAAAATGAAGAAATAAATGGATAGTGGATATTTTTCATTTCTTTTATCTGAAAGGATAAAGATATCAAGTTTTAACAAATCTTACAAAGAGTCGATTTCTAACTGCAATGCGATAATTTCATTCCTTCTTTTAAATTTGTGGGGGAAAAATGTTGCAAAGTGGTATACTCAAGTCTTAATTAAATACCTCCCCC
>JAULCB010036636.1:0-18579 GCA_032358575.1 Dendronotus rufus | reverse complement strand
TCCCTCTGTCCAGCCCTCTGTCCATCCCTCCCTCCCTCGGTCCCTCCCTCCCTCCCTCCCTCTGTCCATCCCTCCCTCTCCTCCCTCCTTCCCTCTGTCCATCCGTCCCCCAGTTTGACGATCTAACGGCCGACCACAGCGTGTCGCAAGCCGATGGGGGCTTTGACTACATGGAAGACCCTGTGTTACCGTAAGAAGACACATGGGACTGGCGGCAGGCACGACCACTAATGGTACACAACACAACAGCTTCTCTACAGGAATATATTTATCTAGCGTCAGTGTCGTTCTCTAAACGTGCAGTGGAAGTATTCGGATTCAACGAGGTCGTCGGGACTGACGACATAATCTCGTTGTATGCAGCCTTTCGTTATACGTGAGTTGGGTATAACAAAAAGTCGCATACGGGGATTTCAACTTGCCTCGTTGTAGCCGACTTCTCATTGAATGCGACCTCGTCGAATCCGGCCCCCACTGTATAATAACTTGGTGTGAGTTGATTTTACCGGAGAGACAAAACAGAACTGTTTGTTTCATTAAATAAACCAAGGGGTGTAGATTAAATCTTGTGCTGAATTATTTACTCTGCTTTCAGATTTGTTTACTATCCAAGAAGACTGATAAGTGAAAGGCCATTAGTTTTTGTATCAATATCAACATTACTATTTTCATCGGTATGTGAAATGTTTTAGTTTTAGATGACCGATTTTTAAAAATTTGCCATTTAATTTACACCCCTGGGAAACAGCAATTATGAGTGTTAACAGCTACAATCAATATTAATTGTACCTATAGTAATTTATGCCCCTTTCTATCGGTCAATTTTCCTCTTGATTTTCCTCCGTGACTAAAGAAAGAAAGAAAGCAATTTCAATGAGTTTTTACTATATATATATATACATGTTAGAGAACGATACTGACGCTACGCAGCTAGTACAGGCATGACAACCCGGTGGATATTATGATGATAATATTATAGGCTTGGCAATGGCAGGGGTGGTAGGCTGAATGGCTGAATTGTGAATTCTTCATCAAACGGAGGAAGGCAAGTTGAAGTCTTTGGATAGCAGATATGGTTTTGAGGAACTTTTACTTTTACTTTTAGTTTTAGTTCAGATTCGCAAGGAATTTGGTTTGTTTTGGGGACTTTTTTACGTTGAGTTTAGATTTGCAAGGAATTTGGGTTGTTTTGGGGGGGACTTTTACGTTTAGTTCAGATTCACAAGGAATTTGGGTTGTTTTGGGTTATTTTTTATATGAAATTATTTCTGAGAAATATAACCAAAGTCATGAATGATCAAATCATTCAGAATTGATAACAAAAAACAACAGCTTGAGCTCAAATTTTTTTATTTTTTTATTTCCTTTATTTTTTTATTTTTTTTCTAGTAGATGTGTGATGGAATATTTTGGTGGCAGTGAACTATTAATAATTTCCTTAAAATTGTTTAGATAACGTGTCTTTGACTGAAATGCTGTACTACTAGTACTATTCCTGTTGTGGTGGTTGTTGTCCTTGTATTGTTTGTGGTGGGACCTAACAACAGTGAGACATAATTCTTCGACGTGGTACTTTTACTTCCACAGTACAGACCAAACATTACTCCTACAGCATTGAGTATAATAATGATTCATAATATGTGAATATGTGCGGGGGGGAGTCCGTCCATCCGTCCTTGACCAGAGATATTTCATTTCCACTAAATGCCAAAACTACTTATTATCACTACTACTACTACTACTACTACTACTACTACTACTACTACTACTACTACAGACTTGCCAACCATACCGGCAATTTCCGGGACTGTCTCGGATTTGGTTTTTGTTTTGTTTTTTTTAAAATTATTTTCCCTCAACAAGTACAAGGCTTGGAATTTTGCCTTTACTTAAGAAATTGTCCCTATATTGTAAGAAATTGTCCCTATATTGTAAGAAATTGTCCCTATATTGTAAGAAATTGTCCCTATATTGTAAGAAATTTTGCAGAAAAAGAAAACCAAGGGGGTAAAGGTGGTGACCTGGCTATCTGTATCTCCGAGTCAAAATCACCATCGCTAGTTCTTGTTCACATTTCTCTCAGCGCGTGTTAGTGCTGCTGCACTTAATCAAGTGTCCCTGATTGGCTTTCTGAAAAGTTGGCAAGTCTGCTACCACTACTCCTACGACTACTACTGCTACTACTATTACTAATACTACTACTACTACTACTGCTATCACCCTGAATCTGTCCACATAGTTTAAAAGCTACTCTCACTCTCAGGAAGTTTTTGTAACTCGACATGCTCAATTCATGCTGAAGTCATTCATTCATTAACACTTCAAGTACCTACTGCAGGCGATCTCAATCGCCAAAATCGCCAAAACAAAGCGCACTTAATGAAATACCATTGGCGATGCGAGAGTCGTTGCCAGTTACCTTAGTAACGCAAAACATTATTCCAGTGATCTCCCTTGCATCCGGGGCTCACAAACGATGATAACTCATTTGATTATGCCGACGTAATAGTAATAAAAGACCCGGTCATTCCGAACCAAGCCGAATTCAAGGTGGTTATTAATTTTTCTTAATTTTTTAGATGAAATTACAGCTAAATTATGGCCGGGTGGTTAGAGGCGTGAGGTATCTAATCCGGACGGAGTGGGTTCGAGCCCCGCATGGTGACGAAAAATGTTTTTTCTTCTCATTTTCTTCCCTAGGCTTCGTCTTTCGGCACTGATCATTTATACTTCTATTTAATGGAAACGCTGTTGCTAAATTTAGTTGGGAGGATGAAAAGCACGGTTTAAACTCTGGATCTGAAACCAGTTCAGAACGCTTGTAGTTGTAGACTAGTTTTGAGGGGTCTAATTCTAATGAAGACTTAAGAGTTAGAGGATTATTATTATTATATTATATCCTGATTATTTCATGAAGAGATTGCTCTGCGCGTTTTATTATTATCGTCATCGTAATCAATGAATCAATTTTTAAAAAGGTATTTCATGTCCGGGCAGAATCTGGCAAACTACTTACTACCTACTACGGTACTGGTACTCGAAGTGTTAAAGCGTCATTATGATACATAGCTGCTGCTGACTTCAGATTTATTATATTTATTTTTTCGTTGTTTTACTGATTAAAATGTAATCTTAAAATTATTAGAGGAGTACCTACCTAGAGCTATGGGCTTGGGAACCGAGTTCGGGTTGTAGTAATTTTAATTCTGATCAAATAATAGTCGACTAGTAAATTATGTGTACCCGTAAAGGCGAGGCAGTGAGTAGTTTGATTTAATTTAGAAACCTGCCAGTATTTATCACTTCATAATCTGTATTTGTAATTTGTAAACCGAATTAACCAAAGAGTAGTTAGAATTGTAGTGTATGAAATAATCAAATCTATTCGCACTGATTTGTCTGTCTCGTGTTAATCGTTATATTAAATCTTTTCGTAATTATTTTATGCTCTGTGGTGAGCGAGCTGATTTTTTTACGTTGTGTTACTGTTAACGATAAGTTTTATTCACCTGCTATGAATATTCTTTCTATCTTAATTAATTTAATGGTCGACTAGGTAGGGACTTGCAATGGCAAGCAATGTTGTTTTTATATTTCAAATTGTAAGTGTAAGCTTTGATATTGAACGTTCATTTTGTTATTTGACGGTGCTTACAGACAGATATCTTCTACCTCTGAAGCAGTTGGTTAAGATATAATAATAATACATGTTTATTTCATCACATTTTAACTCTTTTCGTATCGGTGGCCGCACAGTGCGTTAGCCATTTGGACGGTATTAGTATTATGAAGATTAAAACCAAAATCTATTTTTTTCTTCATATTTTTATAGTAAAGCTTTTTCATTTCTGAACACGTGTAAAATGTTGGTTTTTTTATTTATTTTCTGCAACTAGTAACACAATAATATACTTTCTTCTGTACCTGTCTGAAGAAACTGGCTAGGATTTTTTTTGTGGAAAGAATTAGGAATTTTTACTGGGTACGGAATGAGTTAATGACTCAGTATACCGGTATAACAAGACCATTTTAATTTGTATCCAACACTGGACAGTTTGATGAAATACATTTTGTATCGTGTCATCGTGTCCTGTTTTGTGAAAGTTAAAGTTGTTTAGTAGTAGTAGAATGTTTTTATAATTCAGACTGAAGAAGCGGTCGATTGGGTTTTAACTGTTTTTAACGCACAGTTGGAAACCTGCTTAAAATTTTACTTTTAGAATACATAGAGGTTTTACAATTAGAAATTTTAAAAAGACGACAGTCTCGCTCCGAAATTTGTTCCATATTTTGATATTTTATTTGTGATTTCTTCATGTGTATCACCATGTATGCATTGCCCTTCCTGAACGTGTTTGAAGTGAAAATGTTTTGTATGTGTGCGTCGTGACCGTGAGACAACTGAATGACAGATTAAGTGTGCCCTACTACCTATGCATAATTATTATATTATCTTGTTTGATATTGTATATATAAATAAAATTAAAATATTTTGCATCAAAAATTAGTAATTTTTATCATACATGTATCACAATACTTGCAATAAAGAAAATATCATACTTAAACGTAAACAAACAATTGTGTTGGCTACTTCATTAATTCTGTTTTGTTATCCAATACCTTTTACCGATTTCGCAGTGTCAGCACTCAGCTCTGGCTCTATGCTCAAGTCTCAAATGGTGAATGAGGTAGATGACCCAATAACCACCTTTGATAATACACAGAGCTGGCAAATACTATGGATCAGTAACTATGGCAAGCAGGTGATCAGCCCAGTGCGCTCGTCCTTAAATGGCGATATGAGCAATACACTGGACGCATTACTGTAATACTGTGTAAATCTTTATTGTCAATCTAAGGAAATTTGGCATAATTTGTTCTAGCCCAAGGATTTCTCGAAAGAGTTATCTACTACGTGGCTTCGGTAGCCTAGTGGTCA
The DNA here is from genome assembly GCA_032358575.1 of Dendronotus rufus. Classification (NCBI taxonomy): domain Eukaryota; kingdom Metazoa; phylum Mollusca; class Gastropoda; order Nudibranchia; family Dendronotidae; genus Dendronotus; species Dendronotus rufus. The sequence continues at coordinate 13,640 of JAULCB010036636.1, read as the reverse complement.
GCGTATCCGCCTCGAGATCGAAGGGTCCAGGGTTAGAGTCCTTGGGAAAGACTCTTTACACGATTTTTGTCATCCTATCACTATCAGAGACGGATGTAAAATTCGGAGGTCCCCCTAGCGTTGTCTGTCTTTGTCCGAAAAATTGTATACGAGCCTAACAGGCTGCATGTTTCGTACGATGTATTTTATGTTTCGCCAGGGATGAATGTGGCATTGTGAAGCGCTTAACAGCATGGTGATGACCGTGGATAAGCGCTATATAAATGCAATACATAGTCTTCTTATTATTATTATTTACATTAGGATTATTAGCCAATTGGGTTGTTAATCTGTGACGACAGCAGCTAGTGGTTATCGGCCTTCCATCCTATGCTTCATCCATAGGAAATGATAAGGAAGAAAAGCTCCTGAGGACTTGATAGCCGCAATACATGGAATAATTCCAAGCCCTTGAAAATAAAATTCTGTTCCATTTTTAGTTGTAGTTGTATAGGTGGCCCTAATTGTAATAATAAATAATTTGAATAAATAAAACATGCTTTTATTTTTATTGTTCCAAAGGGCTCATCATACTCATGTGTGTCAGCCGCAAGATAGGCAATAATAGGAGATAAGTTTCTCGCCCAAGGAAAAATACGAAGTGCCAAAGCGGGACTCGAACCTGGGTCTCAGTGGGTCTCAGTGCAATGACTTAACCACTCGACCACCTACGTGAGCCATGAAATGAGACCTGTTACGGTTAGTAAAAGTTTTACCGTTATATATCATCTACGATTTCTGGGATATTATAGCTAACCCCCCCTCGAGTCTTTTTGCCTAAATGTGGCAAATCGACAGCCTAGAGGTCAGCGTATACGCCTGGAGATTGAAGGGTCCTGGGTTTGACATTGAGTTCTTGGGAAAGACTCTTTACACAATTTTCCACATCCTATCAGAGACGGGTCCCCCTGGCGTTGTCATTGTCTGAAAATTGTATGTTTCGTCTGATGTGTTACATGTTTCACCAGGGAAAATGTGGCATTGTGAAGTGCTTAGAGAAGGCGATGGCCCTGGATAAGTGCTATATAAACTCTCATTTAAATTTCAGGTGGCCATCACCTGCTACTCATTATTTCAAAATTCAAATAATAAAGAAGCGCAGTGGGCTGATCACCTGCTTGCCGTAGTTCCTGATCCATAGTATTTCCCAGCTCTGTGTTTTGTCAAAGGTTGTTATTGGGACATCTACCTCATTCACCATTTAAGACTTAGCAGTAGGTACAAGGTAATGGGTAACAAATAATTTAAAAAGAAGTAAATAACGAATTTTTGTTTGTTCAGGGATGCAGCAATATGAATTTATTCAATTTCTGATCAATTCTTAACAACAAAAAGAAAAATTCGGATTTTAAAAAATACACCAACTAAAATAGGAAAGACACACAAACATTTTGCATACGATTTCAGACAAGCATTTCCATCTCATCACCTTCTCCTCGAAGTAGATCTGTGAAAAGGAAAAGAAAAAACAAAATTGATGTTGACAACACTGTCTCCTCAGTCGAGTATAGTAGTATAGAATTTAGAAATGAATTTCCCACTCCCAAAACATTTAATCCGAAGGAAAAAAGGGTCTGGTTGTTGTTAAAAATTGTCTCGATAGGATAACAATTAATTAACAATGTACAAAAAAAATCATTTTAACAATAACAGTGACCAGACTATTTGGATTAAATGTTTTGTAGTAGTAGGAGTAGTAGAAGTAGTGCAGTAGTGAGAAAACAATGGGAGTAGTAGTAGTGCAGTAGTGAGAAAACAATGTCTTTCCTTCACTTCCAATCCTTTATTCTACCTGCATTCCTTCACTCTATCTTGTCCCAAACAGACAAGACTAACAACAACAAAAACCACACCACACCACAAGATTTACTAAGACAAAAAAGACCCTCAATCTCTTTGTTTTCAAAGTCAAGAAACATAGAAAATCATTGAGCCAAGTGAGAGAGATAGAGAGAAAATAATGTCTTTTTATGTAAATATTCCCTGCTGGCTACTTCGCACAGAGAAGGTGAATGAATGAATGAATAAATGAGCATATATATCATATATATCATATACACACATACACAATTATACACATTGGTTTTCTAATAACTTCTGAGTAGAATTGTAATATTTTCTAGGGACACCCTGTTATGTACAACCAGAAACCTTTGTTTTAAAAATCAAAATGGATAATATTATTATAGGGTGTCCGTAAAGTCTGGGCACATTCAATTCACAATGTGTGACATCGTCATAAGAAACGACACCGATATTGATAACTACGGGGTTTTTCTTTCTTGCCAAGATTTGATAAAATCGGATTGAAACTGAAACCGTTTTTCATGAATATTCCAATAAGAATAAGATCATATTAGAAATACATAATATATAAAAGTCAGTCAAAATCTAATAAGACGTTACTAACAAAAAATGCCGTAAATGTATTTAAAAAGTTAAGAGCCATGTTTTTGGCTCTGCATGCCCAGACTTGACAGACAACACAGGTAGCCTCTAGTGCATCGAGTAGTAGCATTAGCAGTATTTCCTATTGCTTAATTAAAACGAGTGGAGTGGAGAAAAACCAAACAACAATAAAAAGACGACGTCCAAATAATATAATAATAAATATAATATAATAACAATACAACTGTTGCTAGGTACGAGAAAGAAACGTTCACCCACCTTGATCGAGATCTACCACCATGCCGTTTGCTCTTGGCTGTCTTACCATCTTTCCTGCGCTCTTCTTTCCCCTCCTCCTCCCCCTTTTTCTCTCCTCTCTCCTCGTACACCTCCTCAGAACTACTCGGCCGCCGTCTGTGGTGTTTGGACTTTGACGAAGACTTCTTCGACTTCTTCCCCTTGGCAGCGGCAGCAGACCCTCCTCCTCCTCCTTCACTCCTCTCTGACGACGCAGAGCGGCTTCGCTTCTTTTTCTTCGCAGACTTACTACTACTACTACCGTGACCACCAGTCTCGTCTCGAGACTTGCGGCGAGCGGAAGAAGACGACGAAGACTTGTTGTTGTTGTCGTATTTGGAAGTCGAAGTAGTAGAATCCTTTTCTTTGCTACGACTTCGTTTTCTAGTCCTGTCTTTGTTACTGTTGTGTCTGTCCGGAGTCCTGCTTCGTCGGCTGTCTCTAGTTCGTTCCCTACTCGTACTCCTAGCGTAATCGAGTCTTTCTTCACTGTGTCCTTCTCCTCTCCTACGGTGTCTGTCTTCCCCGTTCTCATCACTATCGTCTCTTCGCGACCGGATATCTTTATGGCTACCCCTGTCTTTAGAATCGTTTAATAATGAATCACTTCGGCTTCTCCGCCTTCGTTTACTCCTATTTTCATTGGAATTACTTCTACTTCTGTTTTTTTTCACTTTCAAATTGTCGAACGAATCGCTTCGACTTCTTTGCCGTTTGTCGCCTCGAGACTGATGATCTCTTGAATTACTTCTACTTCTGCGTTTACTACTGTCACTATATTCCCTACCCCCCACCACCTCAGACTTTCGTTTTCCACTGGGTGGTTTGCTTCTATCGTTATCCTCATCGCTCAAGCTTCTATTACTTCTCCTCCTTTTATCTTTCTTCTTCTTTCTCGCCTTATCTTCATCTTTACTAGCACCACTCGACTCTTCCACTTCTTTAAGTTTTACTACTTCGTCCTCTTTCGACTTCTTAAGTTCTACTTTTCCATGGTCTTTGTCTATTTTTTCCTTAACTTTCTTGTGTTTCTCCTCACTAGTATTATCATTATTATGCTTATCAACAGAATGCGTTTCATTGTTTTCCCTTTCCTTTCTACTAGAACCGCCGGAACTTCTTTTCTCAGCTTTATCCGCATGGGTGGTTTCATGCTCTTTCGACTCGTATTTCTTTTCACTTTTACCGGCTTCTTCTCGCTTGCCCGATTTCCCTTTCACCCTTTCAGGTTTGGGGTCTGAGGAAGAAGACGAAGAAGAACTACTACTACTACTATCACCGTCTGAATCTGAACTTGATGAACTACTGCTACCACTGCCACTATCGCTACTACTACTACTACTACCACTACTGCTACTACTACTTTTTTCATCCCTCTTCTCCTTCTTCACAACTTTCTGAGATTTTCGTTTCTCTTCTGGTTTTAATACTTTTTCGACCTTCCCCGCCGCCTTTTCCTCTGCCAGATCAGAATGTTTCCTTTTTTCGTTAACACTACTATTGTCTTGTTTTGTTTTAGAATCCCACCGACTGTGGCCGCTTTGTTTCTTTTCACTACTACCACTCTCTTTACTCTCCCGTCTTTCGTGTTTCACATTTCTACTGTCCGAGTCCTGTCTATCTGCTGTCCGTCGTCTATCACTTTTTTCACTAGGTTTTCCCGCTGTGTCTTTTCCTTTGCCTCCTTCAGACTTCCTTCCCGACGAGGCCGTCTTATCATCTGAATAAAATAGAATAAGAAAGATCATAACGATAAGATGGCATAAAAATAATAACAATAATCATAATATGTACTTTCATTTAGCGCCAGTTTCCACTCTCAGATGCTCAACAGCGCTCTACAGAGACACAACATATTCATTCATGCACAGAACTCACACTGTCACACACTCGTTTCTTATTCACTCATCATTACTCGTCATCATGATGGACATTTTGAGACTGTTCAGATAACGCTGTACGAGTTAAATGATACAAAGCAAAACAATTTTAAATGATAGATGGCCTTTATCATATAGTGCCTATCCACGGTCTTCTGGTAAAATTCAAACCACGGATTCTCAGGGAGAAAAAAAAAGCCTGCCTACCATCATCATCATCATCACTGAATATCTTCTGGCGTTTGGCAAAGTCGGCTTTCTTCCTCCTGATCTGTTCTTCCAAGTCTGTGTCAGAGTCCTCGTCCTTCTGTTCATCCGCCTCGCTGTCCGACCCATAACCAAGACCTGAAACAGGGTCAATTAACGCGTCAGCAATGTGTGTGGGGCAGACGCAAAAATACAGCGGCATAGGATATCTTAAATAACAACACAGTGGGCGCCGGATTCAACGAGGTCGCATTCAACGAGAAGTCGGCTACAACGAGGCCAGTTGAAATCCCCGTCTGCGACCTTTCGTTATACCCCATGTCGAATATAACGAAAGGTCGCATACAACGAGATCATATCGTCAGTCCTGACGACCTCGTTGAATCCAACTTCCACTGTATATAGAATGTCATGGCGTTCTTATTCCTATTAATTAATGCTTTACCCACTGTAACAGTAACAGTGCATCGAGCACCTACTATGTGGAAATGAGCTTTATCATAAATGCCATTCATTATCATCATTATTATTATTATATCTAATTTGACATTTATAAAGATTTTAATATTCATAATTTGAATAAGATTTAATATTTCACAACAAATTTTATTTGAAATGAAAACATTTGAAGTCTGGTTTAAGAATTTCTTTTCAAATAATTTTGAAACAGGTTGGGTTGTAGAAATTAATAAATCACTCAAAGCAGAGGGAAATGAAAGACAAAATAGTCATGGATTTCATTTTCTTTTTTTGTGTGGGTTTTTGATCCTTACAACGGCATTTCAGAGGGAGATGTTTGGCATTCCAAACAGGACTCATTCTTTCTTTCTTGATCAATTTACCTTTCGGTACAGTGTAAGGTTTAAGCTTTCGTCACTGATTTCTGATTTCCAATGTCTTCCTTTTTGCATCTACAAACTTACATCCCTTCTTTTTGATAGTTTCTGAAATTACTTCCTGCCATGTTGTTTTTGGTCTACCTCGGAATAATTTTCCTTACCGCTTACACTCTATTTCTGATATTTTTTTTGCTAAATGTGACTCTAATATGGTCCAGTTAATGACTAAAATGATTTGTTAGTTAACTCAAGCTGAATCGCATATGTGGATGATATTTTGACTGAGTTGAGTGCCTGTCACAATGACAGTGGTACGAGTTATCTGATGTCCCATTATACATGTTTATTTTCTCTTTTCTTATTCCGACTCTCATATTACGTTGTATTGGGGTAATTAATGTATCCTGTATCCATAGCCTTATTCATTCATCATCTTTGTTGCTGTAATACTGTAGGTAACTAAAAGACAATAGAAAATCTTTTTGGAACTACAGGCTGCGCCGTCTCCCAAGCGACTTACCCAAGCTGGACAAAGAAGCCAAAGCGGACGACTTGGCTAACTGTTTGGCTGGAGCTTTTGATGTAATCACACACACATACACAAGTATTAGTGGGCAGTGAACATTGGAACTACTCAACAGCTAGCTAGGGAGAGAGGCTTTGGCGATTAATAGTAGAGCATAATATAGAAACATGTGTCAGAAAAAGAAAGAAAAAAGTACAAATTACAAACAAACTATGGACGAAGAAGGACACAAATAAATTAAATTAATTAAATAGGATTCTCAATTCTTACCCTCACCCTCACAATCAACCAGGTTTTACCTCCACCCCCTTCCATTTGACCCTAGACAATTTATTGCCCCACCCTGCTCTTCCCTTCAGACTTACCAATTCAAATAAGGATAGAGGGAACGAAGAAGACGAAGAAATAAGGATAGAATTTGGTGTATAAATACAACTAAAACCCAGGGGTGGAAATGGCAAATAAATTTGTTTTCTGAAACATTCCATATCTCAATGAAAATAGCAATGTGGAAACAAAAACTAATGGCTTTTCAATCCACTTGGATAAAAAATAATTGTCTAAAATCAGACAATTGGCCGAAGATTTACAGGCCTGTAAAACCGCTCGTATTTGTAGATAATAATATGTCGTATTGAGACCAGGGGTGCAAATGGCAAATAAAAAATTAGCCTGAAACATTTCATTCATTAGCAATGTGGAAACAAAAACTAATTTTCAGTCGACTTGGATAGTAAAAATGTCTAAAATGAGACAATTGGCTAAAGAAGCCTGTTAAGAATAAACAAATTGAATAGAAACATTTTGCCATTCATGGGTGCAATACACCCACATCTTTTACATATGCACAAATCGAGTGTGTGCAAATTACCTGCTCAGCCTCCTTTCTTGATCAATTTAGCTTTCACACCTTTCGGTGTAAGATTTAAACGTCAGAAACAAACTTTTGCCACCGATTTCTATCCAATGTCTTTCTTTTTGTATCTCTACAAACATCCCTTGTTTTTGATGGTTTCTGTAATTACTTTTTTGCCACAACCAGCCTCCCCAACAGACACTTAAAATACCATCATAATTAACATCAGGTTACATTGACGCTCTTTAAAAAAATTATAACTGGCAATTGAGACATTGGTGACGATTATCAGACAAGGGTATAAAACGCAAAGAAAAAAAATAGTCGGAAACATTTCATATCCCAATGAAAATAGCAATGTGGAAACAAAAACTAATGGCTTTTCAGTCCACTTGGATAGTTAAACTACGAGTCTGAAATCAGACAATTAATTGGTTGATGAAGATTTACAGGCCTGCTTTTCATTTATTTGTCTTCTTTCAAACCAAATAATACAACTCAAACTATTTTAATTTCCCTCCTTTTGGCCCATACTAATGATACTAACAACAACTGTCCCTTGGTGGTTCCTGGAACTCGTCTCAATACTATAATATGCTCTCGCCTCCTACCTTTCAACGCCTTAGACTTTTCCTTCTTATACACCTCAGTGGCAATACTTTTCATTTCTTGATCCGTCACTGCCAACAACGTCTCCGTCAACATCCGTTTTACTTTTATCATCTGGAAAAAAAGGAAAAGCGTTGCCTCTCAGTTAGATGTACAAATGAGAGAACCTACACTGCAGTAGGCTTTAACAGTGAAAGTAATCAAGATCATTTCCAACGACAAACAACCCAAGAAGAATTAAGTAAAGTTTCCAAGGGGATTCTATTTTTTCCTAAATCAAAGGCAAAAAATACAGCAAATGTCAGGGCATCATATCGATTAGTTATAAAAGAAAATAGGAAAACAAACTTTTAAATTTCCTGAAGCGAAAAGATAAAGAAATTAAAATAAAATAATTTTTTATTTTTTTTCAAGTTCAAGAAGTTTCTTTCAATACATCCCTCTTAGTTTGTAAGAAAACCCATTAAAATCACCACTATCAACAGGGTTGTAAATGGCAACTAAAAGAATAATCTGAAACATTTCATATCCCAATGAAAATAGCAATGTGGCAACAAAAACTGATGGCTTTTCAGTCAGTCCACTTGGATAGTAATCAAAAAAAGGCAGAAATCAGACAACAATTGGCTGAAGATTTGCAGGCCTGTATCAAGCATTAATTGGTAGCCTTGCTTACAAGAGCAAATTCCTTTTCCTCTTCCGTCATAAACTCTGAAGGGGAAGGGCTGCGCTTGACAGGTGACATCTTGGCAGCTTTCTCCTGTAACTGTGACTTTGGTGCCTCACCATCACCACCACTCTTCAAATCGTCGTCGTCGTCATCATCTTCTTCCCCTTTGTCTCCTCCATCTTCTTCATCATCAGATTCCTGAAGAGAAATAAATAAATTCCTTTCATACAATACAGTCTGCAGGAGTGTAAATGGCAAATAAAAAAAATAGTCTGAAACATTTCATATTATATCCTTAAGAAAATAGCAATGTGGAAACCAAAACTAATGGCTTTTCAGTCCACTTGGATAGTAATCAATTGAAATATGGCTTTAACATACTCGCGTTAATAAAACTCGCAAATGAAAACACACAAAATTGAAAATATAGAGAGTTTAATTAAGAGGCTTTTTATTTTCTCGCACCTGATGATGTTTCACAGAGGATTAAAATTAATGATTCCAACCCTTTCAATTCTGAACTTTACACTAAAAAAGCATGCTAGCTTGCTTACAAATCGACTTTTCCTTGGGACTTTTGGCTTTCCGTCATTGTCTTCCTCATCGTCTTGCTCCTTCTGTTTGACATCCTTTTCCTGGATGGTCAGCATCTCCTTTTGCTTTTTCTTCATCTGCTCCTTCTCCTCCTGCTTCTGTTTCTCTCTTTCCATTTTCTCCAGCCCTTCGCGGAGCCACAACGGTAAATTGCGCCGCTTAGCAGCATCTACAAACAGAACAGAATGGAAATATCCGAGGGATCAGGATTCATTCAGGGGTGTAAATGACAAATAACAAAAAAGGCTGAAACATTTCATATCCCGATGAAAACAGCAAAGTGGAAACAAAAACTACTGGCTTTTCAGTCCACTTGGATAGTAAACAAGAAGTCTGAAATCAGGCAATTGACCAAAGATTTACAGGTCTGAGGTTTTATATCTTTCACGAAATGGTATTATTTCAAGTACAAAATAGGTACAATTCAGACAATCATAACAGTACAGACAGACCAAATAGAATTTCAATCAAGAATATATTATGATTTGTTACGATGTCACAGGTTTGCATAATTTTTCTTTGAAGAAACAAACTTTGAAAAACAGGTAATGACGAACATTAATTAATAGGTTGAGATTGGTGAAGCAATTTAATTATCAGGGGTGTAAATTGTAAATCAAAAATTAATCTGAACACATCCTTATGAAAATAGTAATGTGAAAACAAAAACTAATGGCTTTTCAGTCCATTTGGATACTTTAAAAATCTAAAATAAGAGAAAATCTGAAAGATTCATTGCTATTGCTCGGTACCAAATAGAACAATAATATTTTACCAATTCCTGAATCTGGAGTTTGTGCTCCCACTCCACTTCCATAACCTTCTCCCATGCGGTTGTTGTAATGGTGGTAGTCGTCGTAGGGTGGACCACCGTGGTGGTGGTGGTGATGGTCGTGGTGGGGCTGGTGCTGTTGGTGGTGGTGTGGTTTCGATCCCATCGCTGAATGGTGGTGGTGTCGCCTTCCGTCATCCCCCCCTTGTTGTTCTGGGTCCTCCCAGTATGGGTTGAACGATTCTCCTTTGACATCCTGGAAAAAAACATTCACATTATTATCAGGGGTGTAAATGGCAAGTCAAAAAACATAATCTGAAATATTTCACATCCCGATGAAAAAAAAGCAATGTGAAAACAAAATCAAATGGGTATACAGTATTCAGTTCACATGGAAAGTAAAAAAAGTCTGAAATCAGAGAAAATCTGAAAAAGTTACACCCCTGTCATAAATAATATTTAAAAAACAACCGACATACATGACAACTCAGACAAAATAAAGTAAGAAAAAAAGATTAGTATAATTAGCTCAACACGACTACGATTCTTTTTTTTAATAAATTTTATGTACAAATAAAATAATTTACTAAATCTTGAAAGCAGGAAGATGACTAATTATACAATACTTCATTATTATCAATGAAAGGAATCATGGAGGACTATTCTAAAATACATGGTCTAGTGCTAGTAGTGTTGCAATTTGTACTCGTTAAATCCAAATACAATGAACAATACGTTAGGAATGCACACACACAAAAATAAAAAGATAAAGATAAAAAATAAAAATAAAATATATATAAAGATAACAAAAAAAAATAAAAGAAATTTAAAGATAAAAAAATAAAAAAATAAAAAGATAAAGATAAAAAGAAGTTTTGATCTTGTAGGGATAGCACACATCTGAAAGGAACGCAATCCATCACTTGGTGTGAAATGAATTACCTGGTTAAACTGTCCACCACCGTCGGTAAAGAAAGGAGGAGGGGCAGCAGAAAGGGCCATTACCTTATTCGGGGGAAAGTTGGTCGGCCCTCCGCTGTTATTTCCATCGCTTCCGTAGTCGCCGCCAGAGTTTGAGGGATACAGCGCCCCCCCACCACCCGCATTGTTTCCATAGCCTAGCATGGCTGCCTGCTGGACATTGCCATCACCAGTCTCGCCTTCCTGGAAATAAAAAATACAAGTTTTTATTAATTCATTCATTCACTTTTTCGCTTGTTGAAAATCATTATTTAAAAAAAGTCTGAAACATAATTTCTTCATTTCATATCCCGATGAAAATAGCAAGCAATGTGGAAAGAAAAACTATTGGCTTTACAGTGTCCACTTGGATAGTGAAAAAAAGTCAGAAATAAGACAATTGACTGAAGTCCTGTTTGAGTAGAAACCAAAATACAGGAGAACTGGTGGCAAGTCTGTGTATGGATCAGGAACTACGACAAGCAGGTGATGAACCCACTGTGCCTCATTAATTTACCTGCTGTGGCGTCCACATCTGATTCGTTCCGGCTGGCCACCAATGCTGCTGCTGCTGCATCCACATGTTGCCGCCGCTGTTGTTGTTGTGGGGAAAGTCTGGCTGCTGCTGGTGGTGGTGAGAAGAAGCGTCTCTAGCTTGATGATGGCCACTCACAACCGGTACTAGTAGCAAAGACCAAAAATATTAAGTTATTGTTTTCATACATTATGGCTTCAGCAGCAACAACTATAATAATAATGATAATAAAGATAATAAAGATAATAATAATAATAAAGATAATAATAATAATAATAATAATGATAATAATAATATTAATGATAATAATAATATTAATGATAATAAAGATAATAATAATAATAATAATGATAATGATAATAAAGATAATAATAATATTAATGATAATAAAGATAATAATAATAATAAAGATAATGATAATAACAATAATAATGAAATGGCACTTATAATAAAGTGCATTTCCTCGCAGGTTGGAAAATAATGATAAAATAAATGATATTGTGAATCTGTAGGAAGAAAATCTTTAAATTTTAAATTTAGGAAAAAGCATAATTGTTTTAATTCTAGTATACTGAAAGACAAAATTTTATGATTAATAATATAATCTGAAAATAATGGCATTGATCTAAACACAAGGAATCTTATTTTAAAACAGCTCAAATAAAAGTGTTAAGAACATTCTTATATAATAATAATAATTTTAGAGTAAAATGTGACAGGCAGGTAGGTCTTACCATTTTCTTCTCCATCGGAAGCAATGTCCATGCTATGGTCATCTTCCACCACCTTCTGAGTAGAAAACAATGCCTCCTTCTTCTTACTTTCCGTTTCTGGAGGGGGCGGAGGAGGAGGAGGTGGTGGTGGTGGGGGAGGTTGGGCATTGGCGGAAGAGGAAGAATCCGATGGAGGGGGAGGAGGAGGAGGAGGAGCGGTGGATTCAAACCCACCACCCCCCATCGGAGGCATGGCAGGGACATTCTCCCTGTGCGTTATCCATTGCTTTGCCAAAGCTGCCCAGTCAACTGAAAAGTAAACCATGAGCGGGAGCTTTTCGTGAGCAATCTTTAACTTTACAAATCAAAAATCAAAACAAAAAATGGAGAAAGTTAAGGGATGATAATATTTAAAGTCAAAACCGAGAGTCCACACCACAGACCAGATATTATCATAAATTATTCAAACAACTAAGCAACATTAAATGAATGAGAAATAAAACCTGTTGTTCTACGAACATGAGATCATTGCATTTCTAATCCAGGTACGCATTAACCCATAACCATTGAATCAATGCAACCAACTAACAATGAGCCAGATGAACCTGTAACCCTGCTAGCACAAATAATGGCATATAGTGTTGTCCCAGTTCACTTCTGTATTACTGTTTTTTGCAATTTGCAAAAAAATAGGGACTTAAAACAAAAATGTTGGCCCGACCACTCGCTTCGTTGAATTTTACATATAGTTGCCAAATTTCATGCTTAGTTTAGGTTGTCAGATTTGTTGTCCTACAAATTTACCCACTCCTCTTATTACTATAAGATTATTTTTAAGAAGTAAAATTTACTGATACGCCTTTTTCCCTCATCAGGGGTATAAATGGTTTTTTTAAAATATAAAAAAACTGAAATATGTCACGATGAAAAAGTAATGTGGAAATAATAAAAAAATAATGGCTTTTCAGTCCACTTGGATAGCTTTAAAAACCTGAAATCAGAGTAAATCTTACACTTACACCCCTGCCTCAACTCGTAGAACTTCCTTACCTTGATCATGAGGTAAGTTTTGATAGTCCGCCTGCTGAATCGGATATGAACTTCCATAAGGATTCGCCCACATTTTCAAGTCGGAAACTCATCCAAGGGTCAAGGAGACCTTGGATATAATATCGCTAGAATAAAAAACCTAGAAAAGAGAGTTTGCAGCGGTGTAAATGGCAAATAAAGAATTTGTCTGAAATGGCAAATAAAAAAATAGTCTGAAATATTTCATATCATATCCCTCTATGAAAATAGCAATGCGGAAAACAAAAACGAATGGCTTTTCAGTCCGTCCAATTGGATAGTAAAAAAGTCTGTAATTGGCAGAAGATTTACAGGCCTGAGTTTGTATTCAAGTAAAACATACCAAATTGTTCCGAATAAAGTAATCTCCATATCTATGATCAAGCCTACTCTCTATACTGAAGGAAGAAAATGTGAGGATCAGAGGAATGTTCTTGGAAAAACTCTTCCAGAAAAACAGAGAACAAGATACTGAGCAGCCTGATAGCCTGAATAAATAGATGGCCGGCCTTATTTTCACGAACACTTGGGAAAATAAGTTCAGACCTTAGTTTCCCGAACACTCGGAAAAATAAGTTCAGTCCCAGAGACTATTTGGGCCTATTTTAGACCAGAATAGTCTTTGAGGTTATTATGGGCCTATTTAATAGTTTGTATTAGTATAGTTCAATTACTATTATTACTCGT
>JAULCB010036526.1:0-11104 GCA_032358575.1 Dendronotus rufus | reverse complement strand
TCTCTCTCTCTCTCTCTCTCTCTCTCTCTCTCTCTCTCTCTCTCTCTCTCTCACACACACACACACACACACACACTACATCGGACGTAATTTCAGACAGCAGCAGACTGTAATGACTGTAATGGTCGTTCCGTTCATCAATCGATAGATAATGATAACGGCGATGATGATGAGGATGATGATAATGATAATAACGATAGTATTAATAATAATGACAATAATAAAAGTAATAATAATATATAACATTTTCTTTCCATCCACAGAAACAGATTAACAATCTCGTCAAGACTCGGATCTTTCATTCGTGATTTGACATTCTGCAATTCGTCATTCATCATTCGACAATTCATCGGCAGCCATCTTGTTAACCACTCCTTCAAGACTTGACAATTGCATCGAGTGATCATTCGCTCTCTATTCCATATCCTACTGATAAAACAGAGTCCTCTTATTATTACAAACTGTAATTTGTTATGATAATTTAATCTTCTTCTACTTTTACTGAATACATCAACTGACATTTTTTTCAAAAACAACCACAGCAACAACAGAAGCAGAAGAAGCAAGCTGTTCCGTTCTATCTATTCTATCATTTCGTCAACAAACATGGCGTCATTACCAGGTTGCCAAGGAAACGGCCAACACCAAAACCAGCAACTATATTATCAACAATATTAATACTACACTGTATTACGACTACTGCTACTCCTCCTACTACTAACAAGAGTAATGAAATTCAAAGATCTAGTCGCCAACTCCTTGCCCCGTGTTCGGGGAAGGAAAAACAAGAAGTCTTCCAACGCTACCTCCTCCTCCTCTTCCCACTCCCACATCTCAGGAGCGGCGACGCACGGTTCCACGAGTGGCATCCTTGGTGGTGGCGTCCATCCGGAGTTTTCGACATGTCCGCGTTACTTCCCGCACCATTCCGCTTCGTCCGCGGGCGGGCTGCTGCTAAGTGCGGACTCGAGGGAGAGCAGCGTCGAGAGATCGTCTACGGTTGCCGTCGTGGACGCACCCTGGCGAGAAAACGCGGTCTACAAGGCGTGCAACAAGCAGCCGGGGGCGGGCGCGGGGAGTGGGGGGCCCATCAAACCCACCACCACCACCACCTCTACAACCGCTACTGCCAGACCCGCTCCTGGTGGTGTTAGTGTTTTAGCCGATTTTAGCCAGCACCATCACCACCCACAGCTGGCAGCGTCTGCAGCAGCTACAACAACACCGCAGCAGCAGTCAACACAGGCTTTGACCTACTACACACCTCCCACAGCCAATAAGCAGTACGGCATTGGTGGTGGTATGGTGATGTCCCACAGTGCCGACGCCATTTCCTCCCAAGCGACAATGGCCGTCATGATGACGTCAGCACACGGCTACCGTCACGGTGGAGGGTCGAAGGTCGTTACCACTTCGTTCTCGGACCACTATAACAACGGGGGCGGAGGAAGTGGTAGTGTTGGTTGTTTTGGAGAAGACTACAACCACCCACACCCACATCATCATCAGCAACAGCACCATAACAGCATCTCCGCCATTTCGGAGAACGCCGTCAACTACATCGGCCCCAACTCGTTCTACCATTCTCAGCACGAACATCAGCACCATCATCACCACAACCACAACCATCATTACGTGCACCACCATCATCACCATCGACCGCACCAAAACCAACCCCAGTATTACGCCAGACCCATGCCTCTTACCGAGAACCACAACCACAACCAACTTCAACACCACCACCAACATAATCAACAACAACAACAACACGTGTTGAGCATACCACACGTTACAGAAATCCCTACCACTACTACTACTATCACCGGATCGGAAAAACCCAAAAAATCTGGATCCGGCGGTGGCGGGTTTTTCCGAAAATCTTTCGCCTCTTTTCGAGCTATGAGAAAGCAGGGTGGTCGAACCAGCAAAGACCAAGAAGCTCTCCATCCGAGCGGCGTGGCTGCCATTGAAGACAAGGAGAAATGTTCGGTGTGTCCTTATCCCCAACTGCAAACCAACAACGCCGAGAAAAAGAATGGCGCCGACAGAAAATCCTCCAAGCAGTCTAGAAAGGGCTTGAAGAGTCTGACAAAATCTTCCAAGAAGCAGAAGAACTCCAACTCCAACTCCAACACCACGACATCTTGTCTGCTAGACTACCACAGCGACAAGTCGTGGTATTCGGACAACGACGCGCAGAACATTATTCATCCAAGCCACGCTTACAAATTGGAAGGGGGCGTAGTTTCTCCAACTCCTCCTCTCCCCTATTCCTCCTCCACGTCATCCTCGAATTATCACCAGTTTCCGGTTCGGGAATGTTCCATGGAGGGGTCCATCCCTCGCCACCATCCCCACCACCAGCAGCATCACCATCCTCATTCTAACGACGACAACAACGGCGGGTTATCCGACTCACGCGAAAGTTCTTGCGTTCGAGAATTCTTCGACGCCCAGCAGTGCCAGCAGGAAACTGGCTCGTTGTCGGGCTACGATTCGGATGTTGCCGGCAGCAACGCCAGCAAAAACAGAGGCACGGGGAGGTCCAGATCGCGTATCAAAACCAACCCCTGGCTTCCCTCCCCTCAACCCTCGCTCACCATGGGCCGGCGTTTCGAAAATTGCCGCTTGCGAGAATCGGCCGAAGATATGATGGACGACGATTTCAACGCGAGTTGCTTCCCTCGCTCCGTCTCCTTCGACTACCACTGTCAGCTGGGGGGTGGTGGGGGATCATCCCTGCTCTGTTCGTCCGAGGAGCTGGCGACGAGGCGCGGGGGAGGCGCAGGGATCCAACGCCATCGCTCTCTGACCCCGGTCGATCTCAAACTCAACCTCAGTTTGTCAAGACCGCTGAGGAAACCTGTAGCGGCAGCATCCGTCGTCGCCTGCAAAGCGAAAGCGGCAGATGAAGACTACAACGTCGCCTTGTTGCCTCTGGGGAAAGAACTAGAGGGGAAACTTCTGCCTTTAGTTGTAGACAAAACCATTAGCACCAGTAGTACTAGTAGTAATAGTAGCAATAGTCGTTTAAATGATCTCAATACAAAGACGACAAGTAGTAATGGTAACAATAATAGCGCGTCCGGCAAGACCCGATCCAGACCAAACTCGATCGTATCGCCGAACTCGGAGTTCACCGCTCTCGCGGACAACATAGAGCAGCTCGCGAACAATATCAGTTTCGAGTACGAGGAAGCGATGTGCGATACCCCCGTGGACGGTAATTGCACGCCTACCACCACCACCATGATGACCGCCAAGGAATGCGGCGATCAGACCTCGGAGGGTAACAGCAGCAACAGCAACAGCAACAGCAACAGCAACAACAGTAGCTGCCATCACCACAGGAAGAGGAAACCTGACCCCAACGGGTTCCCCTCTTCCTCGCCCGATAATAATAGCATTGAGAACAGCATGATGATGATGATGTCAGACAACGCTCACAGCCCGGATTCCGGAATCGGCTGTCTGGGATCGTGTGACGGGGACGAGTCCATGACCTTGGGAAACTCCTCCGAATCCAGCCCTTGTGGGCCGACGACGATGACGATGTCGATGACGTCATATCCGGACGCGCTGGGCATGGGAGGAACTCATCAGAACAAGAACAACAGCGGTACGAGCCTCGCTCTTGCCTCGGCTGAGAAGATTCCTAGGTCTTCAATGATTATTTCTTCATCGCACGGCGCCAAAACGGATTCCTCGCCCACAAATTTTAACCGAGTCGAGTCTACAACCACGAAGCACCATAAACACCAGCACCACCAACGGGATGCCGCCGCCATTTTCGATGCGTGCTCACCACCAGGACACGTCGCCACCACGACGAGCGCCACTTCTTCTTCTTCATCCTTCCTCTTACCCTCGAGTTCCAACGAGTCTCTCAATTCCGGCGCGATCAGCGAATCGGACATCGACAACACGTCGTACAAATACTCCTCGGACAATACTACTACTACTACAAACCTCACCACCCACCACTCGATGAGTGGAGAGACCGACTGTTGCTTCAAACCGCTCAACAACAACAACAGCAGCAACAACAACAACAACAACAGCAACAACTCATCGTCCACTTACGGCTCTCTTATGGTGGAAGAACGATTAGACATCGACTTTCGATCTCTTCCGAGAAAAACCAAACTAACTCCTTCTTCCAAGAAAATCGCACTCGCAGCACCCTCTGCATCTTCCTCCTCCTCTTGGCAACCAAAACCGACGAAGGAAAGCAGAGACCGTACAACGACGTCGTCTTCCTCGACAAGCGTATTACCCATGGAAAGCGAGACAGTTGCCGTCGAATATCCTACCACACCGCTCTCATCTAAAGAAAGCCAGAAAAAACTCAAGAAGACGACGACAACAAAATCGAGTACTAGTAGACAACACGACATTTCGATGGGGGGATTGAACCAAAAGAGGAGAGAGAACGAGAAGGGTGTGGCGTTGTCAGGAGCAGGTGGTCAAGAGGGTAAAGAGCAGCTACTAGCAGCGCTGGTGATGGTGTCTGAAGGAGACGTAGGTTCGAACCCTAACCCGACTGGTACGATAGATTTCCATCGCCGGGAGAAGAGTATTGGTACGAGTATGTCTGCCGAAATGCTAGTGGTCAATCTAGTGGACAAGAAGCAGTTACTACTACCACCACCACCACCAGACGATATGGCTATGGCGATCACCAGAGGGGGGCTGGACATTATGGAATCCCAGGACACCCCACAACACTGGGAACAGAATGAGGAAGGAGAATTAGAAGATGAAAAGGAAGAGGAAAAGCTCAAGAAAACCAACCACAATGTAGTTATGGAAATGACCGATTGCGATATAATAAATGATAATGATGATAATGAAGAACCGATTATACTAAATCCTTTTATTTCAAACAAAGAAAACCACCCCCACCAACGTGGTCTCGTAACATCGCTGATGACGGCGGTTGCCTCGGCGGATGCTATGTCTGAAACAATCGACGCATGCGTACAGACCGATTTCTTAGACGACCTTGACACCTGGGGAAAAACCCCGGCGGCGGCCTCGCAGATCGCGCAGCTCGACGAACATTTCGACCCCGTGGAAAGCACCAGACGCTGGTTGCTGTCGGGAAACATGCAAGGCTCAGCCGACACGGGCTACTCCAGTCAGCCACGCGATAGTCACGTGTTCATGGACGAGGAGGCGTCGGCGCTGCAGTTGGACGCGTGTGGCAGTAGCGATTTCGATTTCTTCCCCGATACGCAACAACAACAACAACACCAACAACAACAGTGTTGTACAGACTACGATGTTGTTGCTGCTTCACCTCTGCTACAACTACCACTACCGCCACCACCACCAATAACAGCTACAACTGCAACAAACGGTACCTTCGATCAATCATCGTCTCCGGACATGGATCTTCGTTCACGTCATCAACTACTACCATCACAGCAGCAGGCTGTCCGAAAACGCCACGTCATCAGTACTAGTACTAATCTCGGCTCGGACAAGACAAAACGTCATTCGTCGGACAGTTCCACGTCCACTCTGACGTCAGACGTACCCGTGTACTCGGACCTACTCGGAAACGACTTTGGTATCGATCCAGCAAAGGAAGTATCGGTTTCGGATGATGCTCCTCAATTCTTGATGAGGAAAACGTCACACCATAGTAACAGTGGTAGCCATAGTAACAATAGTAACAGTGGTAGTAATAGTAATAATAATAACAACGGAAAGAAAGAATTTCCCGAACACGACTATGTGAATTTACCCGTTAGAAATATTAACAATATTATGAAGATGATGAAAAATTGTCACCCTCCTCCTTCTTCTTCTCCTCCACCTCTACCATTGGAGGCATGTCCCACTTACTCCACCACCAACACCACACACTCATCATCGACCCAGCAGAAAAACTTCCACAACCACAACCATAATGCTAGTAGTAATAATAGTAACAAGTCTTCTTCCTCCTCCTCATCCTCCTCCGGCAACTCCAACAAATCCAACAACAAAGAGAAAAAACAGCACCACAACCACAACCACCACCACCAACACGACTCTACATCCTCCTTCTCGTCTCGAACTCCAAGACAGAGACGACCACAACAACAACAGTTTACCACCACCACTACCCCAACCACAATTGCCTCCTCCTCATCCTCCTCCTCTCCCCATCCTTACATTCTACCGCTCGACGATGCACAGCCTCAGAGCTCGACTACTGCTCATCCCCCCCATCACCTCCTTGTCGCAAACAACACGAATAATAACAATAACAGCAACAACAACGATTGCTACACTGACTTCAACTGCAACTGCGATTTCGAATGTGCATGCGACGGAGGCAAGCAAATCTTCAACACCAATTTGGGATCTTTCGAATGTATGGAGAGTTTGTCCCAGATAGATCAACATGGCGCCGATTATCTGGAATTTTTGCGGGACGCCCCATTGTCGAACGATAAAGAACGCTTCCGCAAGAAAAGAAGGCCCGTGTTCATAATACCGGGATTCGGTCCGATTGAGCTGTCGTTTGAAATCTCGGAATCGTGTGGTGTCGGTGGTAATGGAAATGGTAGTGTCGGTGGTGGTGTCGGTGGTAATGGTAGTGGTAGTGGTGGTGGTAGTGGTGGATGTGCATCTTCCTCTACCAGTACGTCGTGTCGGTCGAAGAGTTCAAAGATCCCGAAAACGAAGAGAGACGAGAAAGGCGTTGTTACTACTACCGGCCATCCTACTCATAATGGCTCTTTGACTCCTCAAGTAATTCCAGTTCCAGTAGTTTCGGACTCGCATTACCAGCACCAGAACCATCCCCACCTTGGACACAATGACAGCCGCAGCAGTAGCAGCGTCAGCAAGGAGGTGAAAGGTCAGCCGACGACGAGTCAGCACGTTTCCTCGGGAAAGAGAAAACCCAGCCATCACCACCACCATCTCCATAACAACAAGGATGCCAAGGCAAGCAACAACAACCGTTGTCCCACAATGCAAAGCTATGATGACGTAGACAGTTTGAATTCTGCGGCTACTGACGTCACCATTGACGTCACCAAACCTGGCAATAACCCTCACCCTAAACAACACCACCACCCCTTGAAATTGAAATGTCCAGGTTCAGAACCACCATCCGTTCCCCCGCCGCCCAAACCTCTCCCCGCTCTATCAACATCAACCTCAACTTCAACCACCACCACGAAGAAAGAGAAGGAGAAGCAGGCGAAAACCTTGGCTGAACGCGTGTCTATACTTCGGCGCGAGAAAGAGGTGATCTACCGAAAAATCCAGGAAGTACAAGAGATGGAACTCTCCCGCCAGAGGGAGCAATTGCACCACCATCGACAACTGCACAGTCAGCGGAAAGAGGAATTGCTAGAGACCCTTCACGACTTGAAAGAAAAACTGGAGGAACAGAGCAGGAAGCTACACAGCAGTAAGACAACTTGTAGTGATGAAATTTGAATATGAATGCAGTTCTATGGATGGTTGTCCTAACTGTGGTAACTCAAATCAGACCTGTAAATCTTCAGCCAACTGTCTGATTTCAGACAATCTCAATTTAAGGAACTGCTTGAATTTTCTTTACTTTTTTGGAAGTCAATAGTTCCTTGCCTGAAGTGTGGACAATTTTCAGACAATTTTGTGTTGGGCCATTTGCAGATCTGTCAAATGTACTTTCATTGCATCGTGAAAGGAATTACCTTCACATTATAATGAAAATACAATACAAATGTACCTTCCTCTGATGTGAGAAGTGGAGTGGTCAGGATCTGAATGCAGATGGTTATCTGACCAAAGATTTCTTGTTTTCTTATGATCCTGTATTGCATGATCTTGCTTGGCGAGTTCACAACCACAGTCAAAGAATAATACATAGTGGTCAAGTCAAGGACTACTATACTAGTCAGTGTAATAAGAAGTCCTTGATAGTGAGGTATATTTAATAATATCACTATGTGTACCTTTCGGAAACCTTTGCTTTGATGATGATGTCTTTCTTCTCCAACAAGGAGATACTATTATTAGGATTGGTGTAGAGGTGGCTCAAAAAGATACAAGTAAAAGACACCCATCACAAAGGTCAATAGGTCAATAGGTCAAAAGGTCGGTCCTCGTTGATGTGTATTATTGTTATTATAGTATTAAGGGTCTTCCAAATTATGATGGCAGTTATCGCTCACACGACTTGTCTACCCTCAAACGCGTGGATTGATTGAGGAGAAGTTGGCACACTACAAAACGAACAGTGACGTCACACTCAAACAGACGGTGACGTCACTTTCAAAACAAACGATGACGTCATATTCAAACGAACGGTGACGTCACATTCGAACGAACATGGACGTCATAAATTCAAACGAAAGGTGACGTCGCATTCAGACGAATTGATTGAGAAGGACATGACGTCAGTGAAGGATTATTTCGTATTTTCATTACTACTATTACTATTATTACTATCAATGCTTACAAAAAGACTAAGGCATCCACAAAATGTGAGAGTTGTTGTGTGTAATATCATTGATATGATTGATCATTACAGTTGTAGAATGTGTCTATCCTGATCCATAGTATGTATTTCCTAGCTCTTGTGTTTTGTCAAAGGTGGCTGGCTATTGGGGCAACCACCTACTTTCGCTATTATTTAAAGACTGAGCATGGAGTTTGGAGCTGAGTGCTGCTGCCGACATTGTGAAAGCGGTAGTAAACGGCAAAGGATAACATAACAAAACAAAGAGTATGTATGTGTGTATGCGTCATAAATTCAAAAGAAAGGTGACGTCGCATTCAGATGAATTGATTGAGAAGGACATGACGTCAGTGAAGGATTATTTCGTATTTTCATTAATACTATTACTATTATTACTATCAATGTATGCGTGTATGTGTATATAACTATATAAGTACGCTCTATCAATTTGTGCATACAAGGAATAGATAATAAGATGTTATAATAATATATACTAATATGTTATAATAGTGATGAGTAAAACCAATCATGTTATTATAATATGGTTGCTGGCACCAACCGCATACTACAATACCTTGCCTTTACAACCTACAGAATGGCAGTTTGATTCAAATGACGATATAATATTATTATGTTTTATTTATATCATATTTTATTACTACCGTTATTATTGTTGTTATGGCAGTTGTGATTTTAGATGTATTTGTAAATATTGAAGTTTTCTGTTGCTTTTCGGGTTTTTTTTAACGTTAACTGTGATTTGTTTTTGTTTTTGAAACTTAGTTTTAATTTAGATTTACTAGATATTACTTTCTGCGTGCAAATTTCAGTAGCAGCAGTTGCTTGTTTGTTTGTGTGTAGGTCATAGCCATAGTAGACCAATCGCAGACGTCAAAACCAGTCACATGACTAAAGATAAATGATAGTGTGTAGGTGTTAACTGATTTGTTTATAGTACAGCCCTTTTGTCACCCTGTCTTCCTCTGATAAACAACATTGTGTAGTAAAATGATGATGATGATGATGATGTGGACGATATCGAAGAGGATGTGGACGATACTGATGATGATGATGATGATGATGATGCTGATGCTGTGGACGATACGTACTGATGATGGTGGTGGTGACGATGATGACGATGAGTGATAATGATAATGACGGCGATAATATAGTTAAAACAAACAATCACCCCCGTGTACATATAAAACACCCAAAGAATTATGACTTGCAAGACTCTTACTTACTAAGAGCTTGTCAATTATTGATACAATAACGGTTCGTCTTGTTGCCTTCGACAGCAACGACACCCAAAACTCCTTTTGATTGGCTTAGCCAACAGTTAGTACACATACTAGCAGGTACGCGTTACAATGAAATGAGAATAATATATTGTGTAATGATAATAATAATAATTTGTATCTCTCTACGTGCATTTCGTTTCATTTTTCTATTTCTACTTAATTTATTGAATAATAATATAATTATCATGACTAAATTATTATACCTAATAAATATACAATAATATGTTATTTAAAGTATAATTAACAAACACGGATACGTGTTCTTGATGTCATATCATGTGCTATTAATGTACGAAGGAATGTATGATGATTCTCCTATTTATTATTATTTTCGCTTGTTGTGGACAATTAGGTATATTGTATACACGCCTAACAGGCCGCATATTTCGTCTCATGTGTTACTAGATTACGTCATGTTTCTCCGGGGATAATAAATTATGTGGTATTAATTGCGAATCGCTTAGAGCATGGTGATGACCGTGGATAAGTATAAATAATATTATATAAATTATACATGAGAGCTAAATATATAATTTTATACTATACCTAATCATCATAGGAAAGAAAAGAAATCCAGCAAACTGATTAAATTTCAACTATCTATAATTATCATGAATCAAATTAAAATGAGAGTATATAAGTACTATTTTAGACAAACCTATATTTTATATATCATATTATAATCAAATGAAGTGCGCAGCGTTTCCATTAGATGGAAGTAATAAATTAGGATCAGTGCTGAAAGACGAAGCCTAGGGAAGAAAATAAGAAGAAAAACAGTTTTCGTCACAATGTGGGGCTCGAACCCACGACGTCCGGATTAGATACTTCACGCCTCTAACCACTCGGCCATCAGAACCAAATGAAGTCAGGACTTTTAAATGTGTTATAATATTATATAATTTATCTACACCAATAATACTAATACACATTACTAAACAACACACACACACACACACAAAGTCGTGACACCATCCGTTTTACACGGTGCCTTTCCGGTATAGATAGATACCGCTTCTCCGCAATGCTGCCGCCATTCACATTCATTCAAATTCAATGTGGCGCGTGTCGCAATAAATCATAACGATTTATATATAATATAATTGCTGGTCAATAATTATGCCTGTCTGACTGTCTGTGTGGCTGTATTCCGGTAACAGTGGCACCATTGGGTTTAGTTCTAGTTCCGTAAAACAGTCAATCAGCTGGGGGAATAATGGAACGCCGATTACCGGAAGTCAGTTATTCCACATCCGGTAATGATGTGAATAATGTGGTGTGGAGAGAGAGAGAGAGAGAGAGAGAGAGAGAGAGAGAGAGAGAGAGAGAGAGAGAGAGAGAGAGAGAGAGA